>JAOVVB010241287.1:0-21994 GCA_028570985.1 Heterobranchus longifilis | reverse complement strand
TAACGTCCTCGACAACCTCTGTAGTCTCATTCAGCCACTTGTTAGCAACCGCCTTTTTAAACACACGTCAAAGCTTTTATGTCGCAGAACAAAACGTTAAAACCTCTGAAGCTCGTGTTAACCACAGACCTTATTTCAGACGTCTAAACAAAAACACTAATTCAAGAAACACACTGACTTCCAGACGAGAGAACAGGAAGTGCAGAAATGCTAACTCATTTCTGTGTTTTGAAACTACAAACTGACGCACCCTGGTCTCTGTCCCCATTAGCTTCCACAAAGTGGTCGCTCGTCTTTCTTGGGTCCACACAAAAACAATAACATTAAATACAAACGATTTAAAATCACACCACATCGATAACAAGAAAAGACAAAAACAAGCCAAATGTAAGGATCTGAAAGTAAAATGGCTCTGTATATGAAAGGTACCAGCATTTTATGCAATAACTGAGACATCTGTATCAGAACAACTCTCATAATAAAGGCAATAAAAGCATTAAAAGTATCTTTAAAAAGAAATATATATATATATATCAAATATCTTTGTTATTCACCTTGAGTCCGTCTTGAAAAGCGTCCTTTTGTCCTCCACAAGCCTTTGGCAAAAAATTTCTAAAAGCTGATGTCGAATTCCAAAACACAAAGGAAGAACGAGGACAGACGCCGGATAAAGATCTCGCCCGTTTACTTTGCCAGCTGAGGATGTATCACATGCCGACTTGGCCGGGGAAAACGGAGGAGAGCCAAAGACTCACTTAAAGAATGACCCCTCACGGCCAAACAACTGTGTACTCCATTTTACAGCCGCGATTATACGACATCAAACACAGGAGCAGTTTGACACCGTGCGGCGCTTCTCCGTGTCACGAGAGGTCCGTCACACAAGGACACACACACACACACACACACACCGAGGACTCTCCAACTTAATAACCATCAGCTTGCTATTATTGGAAATTAAGCGCTGATTACTTTCTTTCCTCTTCATGTATCAGGTCAGCGGCCTGCGTTTAAATCTCCAGTCAGCGTTGTCATTTCATCATGTTGTTGCTATGTTGTCTTCTAATTAAAGTCGATTGAATGTATTGCATTTCCAATGAGGCGTGTGCGAGCGTTCAAGTGTGCTGCACCTCTCCGGAGAGGTGCAGCACCCACAGGCAGATGTTGTTCATTAATAATTATTACCCGTCAGCCTGACACGTGAGCGCTGATGATACTCGAGATCTGCGTCTCTCAGCTCGTCGACTACGAGTGACTTCTGAAGTTATCCGAGTCTAACATCCACTTTACGCTGGAGTCCTGCCTTTGCAATAAGACGGCGGACGTCGCGGCGTAGACTTCACAGAAGTGCCGCTGAGAGATAATGCACACGCACTAATTGAGTGTTTTGGAGGGAGCCCAGAAGGCTAATGGAAGTTTTGGGGTAATAAGGCGGTGAATTGAACAGGCTGCTCTTCCTTCTCACCTCACTGTTTCCGGAAAAAAAAAAAAAAAAGAGAGAAAAGGAAAAAGACAGGGCAGCTGTTTGGAGGCAAATACAGGCAGCTGTTTGCAGCAGTGCTTTGATGAAAGGGGACTTTTACAAAAGGGGCCTAATAGCTGTTGTTAAGGAGGGGACCGTTCTCTGGCTTCATGCAGCCACTTTGTCACTGACTCATCATTCATTCATTCGCTTTTTTTATTTAGCAAAGTCCTCGCGTACTGGAGCGTTATAACAAGGTTACTGATAAAGACTGGTGGAGGTTTTCTCTGACATTTCCACCAGATCCTTCATCAGGTCAAAGTCTATTTCAATTTGACCAAAAACCTGCAAAACCAGTGACTTTCCCATCAGCCTCAGCTGTACTTTGGGTTTTGTTCTAATTTATCAAATGTTAGCATGCTAACGTTAGCATTTACCTCAAAGCACCACTCACAGTGGTGGAAGTACTCTGATCTTTTACTTAAGTAAAAGCAGTAATACTACAGTGTAGTAGGGCTGTCCTCGACTAAAGAAATTCTTAGTCGACTAATGATTTTTATCGATTAGTTGATTTAATCAACAGATCTGTAAAACTGAGTTTCTTCACAAAGAATCATGCCAGCTGTTTATTAAGTTTGTGGAAGACTTATGTGTTCATATTTGGTGGTGCTCATTTACATTTTCCAATCAAAATTATGCAATTTCACATCATTTTGGACCAGTATTATTACCATATCTGTGTACACAAATGTGGAAAAGCTAGAGCAGATAAAACTTCCAAAAAGCTTAAAGATAAATTTGAGATTTGTTCTTAGGTGCTGCCCAAAAAGGCTTTGGTGCTGCACCTAGAAAACAGCATCAAAAATGACTAATGTCAATAACTAATGTCAGATAAATGTAGAGCAAGTCCAATATTGGCTTCCAAAATATAGTGGAGTAGAAATAGAAAGTGGCATCATAAAATGGAAATACTAAAAGTACAAGTACCTCTAAATTGTACTTAAGTACAGTACTAAGTAAGTAAAGTTACATTCCACCACTGCATGGCTGTAGTTGTGGTCTTGTTGTGTGTATATTCTACTGTAAAGTTGTATTTTCTTGTTATCAGTGTGTATTTACATACCTACACACTTCTCTCTGCAGTTTATGAGCTGTTGCACAAAGATACACAGATTTATCTTCACAAAATGAACTTTTAATTTGATTTGTTTCTGTGTTTCAGTAAGCAGCAGGATGAGTCATTTCTGGATTACATCTCTGTAATTGTGAAGCAAAAAAAAAAAAAAAAAAAGTGCGGGACAAAAATCAGCCCTCAGCTGAAATATGAATGGTGCAGTACTATTTAAGCACATTTGATACAGTGGATATAATCAAGACCAAACATAGGAAAGTTCTTTATTACTGCTGCAGCAGTCTGCAGTCGTGTGTCTGCACATCTTCACAGAAGAGCCATTAAAGTCCCTCAAAGAGCCATTAGACAGAATAAAGTGGCATCAATTTAGAAGTCCCCCCCTGTGAGTTGCAGGAAAGATGATGACAATAAAACGAGAGAGACGGTTTTTATAATCTCCTGCTCCAGCTCCACTGACTGGAAACTTCTGGAAAAACTACGATGATGAGGCAAAACGAAGCTGCGGTTCAGAGGCCTCTTTAGAGAAGTCATTATCAGGACGGCTCTCCGTCTTATTATTCTACACTTTTACAATAGTTGTTAATGAACAAACTTTTTCTGGAGATCTCTGGGGCCTTTACAGAAGTGGAAAGTACCTGAGTACATGTACTCAAGTACTGTACTTAAGTACAATTTTGAGGTACTTGTACTTTACTTGAGTACTTCTGTGTTATGCTGCTTTATACTTCTACTCCATTACATTTTGGAAGGCAGTATAGTACTTTTTACTTCACTACATTTACATTTTGACAACATTAGTTACTTTGCATCAATGTATTAATACAAAATATAAATGTATAGATTCTAATATATTATTTAAATTTGATCTTCCCAGCAGTATATGAAGTAATTAAAATTAGTTCCACCTTTATGAGCTGCAATATTAAAGTGACAAACACATTTATGCATCAATAATTAATACCCACTCATACAATATGATGGGTTTATTTGCAAAAACCAATAACTCTGTTTTTATTTATTTTATTTTATTTTATTTTATTTTTTACGTCCAATCCAGAGAATATCAATCAACCTGGTGTTTGGTTGTTTTGATATCTAAAAAATAATCATAAATAATCTCATAAATAATAATTAGATTTTCATAAATCATGTTTTTTATTGTGCACTCAAGGGAATATCAATCAAAACTGATGTTGGTTTATTCATTTTAAGAATGTCTTTATCTGTTTTTGCAAATTAACTCAAATATTATTCTGAAATGGGCAGCATTCTTCTGCATAATGAGGACTAAGTATATTTTTCTACTAATACTTTTACTTAAGTAAGGTTTTGAATGCAGTACTTGTACTTGTAAGAGAGTATTTATACACTGTGGTATTGCTTCTTTTACTTCAGTAAAAGATGTGCATGTTTACAAATGAGCAGCAGCATTACTGTTATCAGATCTGATGCACAGGAATAAACAGGAATTTCATCATATTTGCAGCATGTTGCATCACAGGACTTTCATTCCACATATTTAGTCAAATGATCCTCCGGGGAGGACGGGGGGGGTAAAAGGACTCCCGACGTTTGACCCTGTCTGACCATGATACTGAAAATGAAACTGGAGATCTGAAATGAATGTAATATCTTTTTAGATTATTTGTACTTCAAAACGAAACCTTTCAGTGATTTATTCTGCGTCCCACTGTTCTGCTGAAGGATCCTGGGGTAAAACAGATGCTATCGTGCTGCTGCTGCCTTCAAGTGTTCCCTTTTAAGAGCCTCCCTCCAGAGATGCACTATTTTTTGATGTTGTGGTTAGACACTGCACATTAACTAAGTTTTAATTAGTTTATTAATAAAGTTAAAGCATGACACCTTAAACCCAAAGACACATTTAAAGCTGTGTTGACTGATTTTTGACCACCGGGGGGAAATAAGTCGAGAAGTCGACAGCAAAGCCTACCTTTAATGTTTCCAAACAAAGAGAAATGTTCTCACCTCGTCCTCAAATGACACGAGAGTACACGAGTCCCTGCAAACCCCAGACCGAAACTTCCTGTACTTCCAGAAACTGCTGCACTGCTACAGTTACTAGTTGCCTCATTAAAAAAAGTAACTCAGTTACTTTACTAATTACTTCCACCGATAAGTAATGCGTTACTGTGATGAGTAACTTTTTAATTACTTTTTAAATGTCTTTCTTCTTCACAATTTTATCAGAACGCACCACAAATTAAAAAGCTCAGTGGTCACATTTCACACATTTTTTCGTTGTTTGTTTACATAACTCACAAGGCAAATGTTTCCACACCGGTGACTTCAGGGACGCAGGAGGATTTTACAGTTCTGTCGTTTCTCCGTCATCTCCGACTCCGAAGTAGCCTACAGCTGCAGGCTAACTGTTAGCGGTAAGCTAACCTTCATCGTTCACCTGACGAGAAGTGAATGTCATGTTGCTGTAAAGGGTACCAGTGCGGTAGTATCGGAGTAAATTTACGAGCACAAGTACAAGTACATGAGCACAGTATCCCTACTTTTTAGGCAAATGGACAAATTCATTTTGGATAAATTTAAGATATTTTCCTCATTTACCTCCTGAATATTATAAATAAAACATGTTTGAGGACAGGATGCTAACAGCCCTTACATGACTATGGGAAATCTTAATGCAGTCTTCTGGCTGCCACACAGGAAATAGTTTTAATGCTTTCTCTGTGATGACAAGGAACACATAAGTGGCATGAACATTGCCGAGTAAATGAACTCAGAGAGAAAGAATGTTCTAAAGTCTGACAAGAAGCAACAACAAAAGAGAGAAAATGACCAAAACAAACAAATCAAAATCTGCATCTCATCCTGTTTCTTTTATCTGGTATTGTGAGTTGTTGACACAAGTAGACTTCAAATAAACGATCAAAAGAAATTACTCCACCTTGATATTTTTACAGCATTCATCCGTAATGCCGGCAGTAAAAGCATGCATCTGCAAATCACGTGCAAGCTTAAACACGCACAGAAAGTCTAATGGGATGGAACAAACTGGGCAACTGTCCAATGGCAAACTCAGTTTCACCTCCACTGACATTCGGGCTTAAAGTAATTTGCTGGGAATCACTCACGCATTCATTGTGGAGTGAGTTTCTCTTTCCTTACAACATCAGCAGCAAGGAATTCCAAGGCCAATGCATTGAAAGGTCACAGCCGTTAAAGTCTTCCAACCAAATAAATTCAGAATTTTGGCAGCAATACATAAGACAGGAGAGCTTCACAAGCTGCTACAGTACATGACAGACAATTGAAAGAGGCATTGTACTGACATTTCTTCAAAGTTGTGCCCAGGATATGATGTGGCACTCTGGGAAAGTTATGCTCTTTATATGATCTGTGCCTCCAAGACCTTCTGCCACAGTGGGGCGAGTTTATATAGCAGTAGCAGTGATCACATTTACCGTCACGTTTTCATTCCTGAAGGCAAAGACCAGGATGTTCCTAACTCACAATTACTCTGGTTTATAAAAGCCTAATCACAAAGCTCCAGAAAACCAATGCTGTGAACCGGAGGAATCCCTAAACTGAACCTTCTGTTCATCCATACCGGCAGCAACATCAGGCGTTTTCGGACCGGATTAACTTTTTCATAGTTTTAAGAACCCCCCTTTTTTCTTGTGTCCACACTGCAAGAACTAGTATTAGAATGCTGTTTGAGGAACTTTTTAGCTCCTATTTCAGAGTAGGTATTCTCCCAGCACAAGAGGAACTGTGAGTGACGTTAAGTGTACGGTGATTGGTCGATCACAGCCAATGCAGCACCGGCAACTGCCATTTTTAAAAACAGCCAATAGACAACAGAAAACAACAAACAGTAGCTTGTAACAAAAAAACATGGAAGAAAACATGGATAAATGGACCGACAGTGAAGTCCAGACACAGGGCTGTGGAGATAGATCTGGCTATGGGAGACTAGGGGAAATACAACAGGATTTTGACTTGTCAAAGCGAAAGGCTGGCTGATTTAATCGCTACATCATTTCAGCAATCCGGTGTGGTGCGGTGCAAATGCAAACAGAAAAAAAGCCTGTGAAAGTATGTAGTTCTGTGGGGAGCTCCCCAGTGGGCAGTTCCTCTTAGGCAGTCCCCAGAACTGTTTGGTCCGAAAACGCCTCGTGTCACAAAGGGCTGTGTTCTTTTTCCTATTTAAAGGCATTCATGGTTCAAGATTTTCATCAAAAATGTGCCCACTTTTTCAAACTGATTTAAAGAGCCACTGTACATGTCATTTAGTCAAATACTGGTCAGGTAAAGGATCTTCTATGGATCTCCCCGTCCAACAAAATCCAACAGGTTACACAACATGTAGCTATTACAGCACTTAACAGCAACAGAGGCCGTAAACACACACACTGCTTTCTGTCATTCTGCTGACTCAGGGTAAAATTTGCCAGAAAAAGAGTGGCTGTCATCCTGACCGTCAGCTAAGAGGCATAATTCACTTAATCAGCCCCACTGAGAAAACACATGTGAAACAGCACACGATGCAATTAGTGTGCCTCAGTGAGGAGAATGCCCAGCACTATACATACTGCATCCAAAGGAGCAAACATGTTTGCAGACACATGTGAGGTAAGGCACGCAAGTGCATTTAAACCCTTGACATCTAAATGCACACACCACAAACACAAACAAAATGCTGTGGATAAAAGGTCAACAACATAGTGCTCTGTAATTACCTCAGTATGAGCATCACTCTTAATAGAGTGTACACATACGGTACGTCTCTCTTGGGAAGAGGCAGTTTACTGCATGCAAACAACAATGTGCGGTACTTAATTGTTAACATTCTTTCTTTCGTAATGCTTTTCTTCCATTATTTTTTAACCATTAACTTTATTATTCATTGTTAACTTTTCATTTCTTTTTAATTCTTCTTCTGCTGTTTGGCTTTTTGATAGAGATATAAATCCCTAATTAAATTAGCTCAAATTGGCCAGCGTTACTCAGACACAGTGGAGAAATCAGCCTGTAAGATTTTCCCAAACAGGAAATTGCTGCCTTGTGAAAAATTAATTCCTGCTTTTTTTTTTTTACCAAGTTCATGTGTTGCCTATTTTAAAACATAATGAAGAGGAAGTGGAGACCCTCTCATGGGATAATAATCTCCATTTATTTCAAATAACGTCTCATTATTTCTGGTGTTGACAGTGACACAACCATGTCCTCACTGCTACAGAACAATAACCACACTTGTAATGTGTCAGATCAAAGATGTTCTTTAATCATACTGGGCCCAACTCATCCACATTTTACTATTCTTTTCTTCTTTTAGAAGTATAAGGTTTGAGAGGAATTAACCAAATAAAGTATTCAATAGCAGAAAAGTCATTTAAGGAGCAAGTAATGCTTCCATTGAGTACAGTTTACATATTATATATGTCAGACCTACTCTCAGGTATATTCTCTGTAATGCATCAAAGACTGCCAATGTTCTCATAATTCAATTCAGTTACATTTTATAGTGTCATATCATAAGCTATCTCAGGACACTTTTCATATAGAGCAGGTCTAGACCATGCTCAAAGTCCCAACATTGCCCATGAGCATGTGTTTCATACACAACAGTGGCGAGGAAAAGCTTCCATAACTGTCAACGTAACAAAGATCACATTTTGGCTTGATGTAAACTGACAAAATCTCTCATTTGACTCTTTCCTCTGGATTGGAGGAAGCTTATCAGTCACCAGGCTGCAAAATTCATCCATGCTCAATCTTGCCTCTGCTTTTCTCTCCCCCCTGTTTTGCACCTCTGTTTCTTCACTACATTTTCTTTCTCTCCCTTATTACAGTGCCTCCCTATGTCTCTCCCGTCTTTTCTTCCTTCTGCTCTTTTAAACGGCATCCTTTACCCTGCCTGACTCCACCAGCTGCCATCTAATGACTGAGGTTTAGCCCGGAGCGACAGAGCTGACGACAGTCTTGATTTCTAACCACCACACAAACTGAACTTGTGATGGAAACTTCTCCCCACAACCAACAGAGAGAGAGAGAGAGAGAGAGAGAGAGAGAGAGCAGGACCACCAGGCAGCTTTACTCTGCTAGCTGCGGTGCTGCCTCTCTTGGTTCACTTCATTTGACGCAACTGGATGTGTCTCGGGACGATGCGCCACAAAACCACAGATCTCTAATAATGGCACTCATGAGTTCACACACAGCGTCACACAAACATATAGTGAAGCCCAACTGATGCACACCACACACAGGCATGTAATCCCTCCCAGATGCATGGCCTGATGGGGAGCGTGCTCCACAGACAGATGACAGCTCTGAGCCCTCGACCAGTCATCGATCTGACTCGATAACTGGTGCTGGAGACAGAACAGAGAAGAGGATGCAATCCGAGGGTACGTCTTAATTAAGTGTGTGTCATATGTGCATGCAAATTTATGATTGTTATTTATGGGGACGTGTGGTTCTGTGGTGTGGTCATTCCATATACTGTATATATATATAAAGATGGACGACATGACAGCTCCACAAAAGTGATGCCACAACATCTCAATCGCCCCCTGGTGGCTGGCTGCAGTATAGGTCATAAATCCTGCCCCCTCCATGTTACAGATGAAGCCACCTAGAATTTCCCATGCCTCCTTGAAAGGACCTTACCTGGGCAGTGGCTGGAATTAAATTAATTTAAATTAAAAAAAGGAAGCACCATATTATGGTAATACTCTGCAAATTAATGGATGGGTGTGTTTATGGTGGAATCTAGATACAACCTGTCAGAAAACAGGAGGAGGAGGGGAGACTCCCAGCGGCTGATGCTATAAAAACAGGGTGAAACGTCATGATTGACAGTTATGATTGACTCGCGATTTGTCGGGCGGGTGTATGGTCAGGACTTCGATATTGCAGCTCCACCACCTGATCACAAATTAAAAATGTCCAAAATTACAACATGGCGCCGCCCGTACCTGGGATATTTTGGCTTCACTTTTGTACAGTGGGAGGAAGTGGTCTCCCCGTCATCCATTTTTATATACAGACTATGGGCCCTCCTGCCTGTGTATGTGTATGTTTAAGTATGTATACTTGTGCATATTAATCCGTAGGTGTGTTAAAAGTAAAGTTGAAGTAAGAAATGCTGCACCAACAATATTAAATGTAGCCTCATTTTCTGTCTCCTATCCTTCCTGTCACTGTCCTCTTTCCAGGAAAGAAGAAATAGCATTAAAGTAAATATATAAAACATCTGAGTTTATGGTTTCAATATGTTTTTAAAGTAAAGTCAATGTGATATTGTTCATTTGATATACCAATAATGACCTAAAAAGTGCAATATCTAATGTTGAGACGTGTTTTTGGTGAGGTATGCTCCACTTGTTTAAGTTCAAACTAATGTTGTATTACTTTATAAAATCATATTATAGTGTAACTGAACTGTTTTGGCCTGCACATACATGTAAACCTCCACCATCATTTTTAATGTCCTTGACAGCGGTATCCCGCTAAAATTGTCCGAGGGAAATAACTGTTGTGGTCGACCAAAGATTGCAAAAATATCTGTCAACATGGGCCATCTGCGTGATATTATTGCTCAGTGATATTCATAAAAATGATTTAGACGCCATAAATGCATAATAGGCAGTAAAGTTAAGGAATTGAATGATTGTTTTCAACTTGTCACTGCATATTTTGTGACGCTCCATTTACATCTGGTCTGGGAAAAGGTGGGGTCAGAGGCAATGAATCATAGTGGACCCAACAAAGATGTCTTTTCTTGAGACCCATATAAACATTATCACATGTTGGAAGTCAAAGTCGTTCGTCTAATTCTCACCACAAGCTCGATATGCCTGAATGTGACGTGTGGAATTGCACATTTCTACAAAGAAAAACATAAAAGAGAGAGTTGAATGTAATTTTGTCTGTGTGGTTGGGTGACCGCCTAGACTTTGTGTCTGAATACCAACCACAAGTGAAAAACGCAGACAAATGTGGGAGGAAGAAGAGGAAAAAAGTAAATGAATAATTTATTGCTCAAAACAGGATAGAGTACCATTTGGCAAGAAGTGTGACTATCACTGTCGACTTTATTGTCTTCAATCTTTGTCATATGTACATGATGTCTAAACAAGAGATGGGACAGAGATGGGGAGGGGGCGGGACTTGCTGGTGTATGCAGGTAAACAGTCTTTGTGGGGAGCGAAAGAAATGTCATCTGGACCTAAAACACCTACAAAAAGTATCGATGTCTGTGTATTGTGTGGAGAAATGTTTGACTCGCATAATAAAAGAAACAAATTGCTTTCAAAGTCAGAATACACAATTGCTTTTGAAAAAATTACAGGAGTTGGCGATTGTCCCAGGGCTGTATGTAACTCTTGCTAGTCGGACTGTAAACAAAGCGTGCCGCACAGAGGCAGAGGAAGAGGAAGTCTTGGCTCGGACATCAACAGGGAGTGGAGGTGACTCAAACGAGCTACACCGGAAGCCCCGAAAACTTGGCCGGTGCCCCCAGAGGCGAAATCATCGTCAGTAAAAAAGACGGTAGTCTATGGGTTCCGAGATTGGAATATATAGCACGTATCCAAAACAAATGTCTTAATAAAGCTTGTCGTATGCTGTGCAGACTGTAAAGTCCTTTGAGATGAGACGTATGTGCTCCTGTACGGTATTCAAAGCTCCACAAGGAGGAATGCGTTATAATTTTCTGAGATCCCATCTGACCCGGTCTTCTTCAAGGTTGACTTCTGACCTTTACAAATCGTCAACTGTGCTCTTGAACTCTGTGAATGTTCTATACATATATCCACCTGGAGCACCTTAGTTTAGCTTTCTATGCTATTTCTGAATTTAATTTTAGATTTCTGAACTATTGAGTATTCTTATATATCTTTGAGAGCTATTTAACTTTAGTTTTAGTTCACTGTATTTTGCCATAGCACTTTTGCCAGACAGAATATTTAGTTTAAGACTGAGCTGTAGAACAACTTTTGTTTTTTTGTAATGTAATGTAAATGTAATGATTTGGTGTCTTGTAAACTCATGAAGATTGGGCACTTTGTGTGCATGACACAGAAATAAAGAAAAATCATCATCAATACTCAACTGACTTTTCTGACCATAGAAGCTTTATTGAAGCACGACAGCCTGTTCAGTGTTTTAAAACACACTAGGTCAGGTATTGTTAGTTATCTTTTGATTTTATCTCTATTTGACATCTTTGAATACAACTTTATGTCGGCAATCAAGGTATATTTTGAGATTACTTGGAATATCCACAGCCCTCACTTATTTGCAACCACCAATTAGGTGTCTAGTATGATCTCTTGCCACAGTGACGTGTGACTCAGACGTGCACAAACATTGCTGCGTAAAAGAGTTCTGGTCTGATTTATGATAATTGTTGTCAGAGCTGTGTTATCAATCCTCCTCTCAGCACCTCCCCACTTACTTAAAGGCACTAATTTTCTGGGTTTCTGGGTCAAGCTGTGATAAATCTTCCCAACGTCTTTGTCATCTTCACCTGTGAAAAATCGTGGTCATAAGTCCTGGTGACACCTTTACATCGCTAAAACAACATCTTACAAAACCACAATGCTTACAAAACAGACCCCAACCCTTATTGTGTTGTGCAACATCTCACTTACCCATAATGCATCACAGCAAAAAAGGTAAGACAGATGCTCACTTTATTGCCTTGACAAGGATGAGAGAAGACGATGAAAAAGACAAAGCTGTGGCTTAGCGAGGCTTTAGGTAGCGTCGTCTCTGTTAAGCCTCTAAATGCCTCTCACTGAAAGGGCAAAAACTGGCACGGGCAGCAAACCCACAGAGAACGTTGTGAAGTTTCTACATATGGTCTCCATTGTAGAAATACAAGCCAAAATCCTGAGACTTGGCTGTGGCTGGTTCTACGATTCTCTCTCAGATTAAAAAAAAGACCTTTATAATTAAATGTGGCCTTTTAATGGCATTGTTTGCCTCAACAATTAAGTAGAAGGCTTTAAAATAAATGGCAACAACCTCAATATTACAACCACAAAACTGTAAAGCTCATGACAAAGAATTTTATGAGTGATGGTGTAATCCCAGAGCGCTCACAAGTGACTGGGTGGTGTTTTCTTTTTTGTGTGCCTCTTTTGTTTTACTGAGGAAATTCTAATTGTGCGTGCTGAGCGGATCAGCGCTGCCGACCACACACAGATGCACACTCAGATGTCTGAGGCACTGATTTCCAACCATTGTGCCACAAGAGCGCCTTCAGAACTACCCGGGTGCGTTGTGAAAATTAAAAATTAAAAAGTTATAAATGGTTATGGCTTTTGAGGTTTCCAGGCAACGTGATCTCATGGGAAAACATGTATAAATACCACGCCACTTTTTGCCGTGTTTTGCGTGACCTGTTACGCATTTTAAGATTCTTATTCCCAACAGTTTAAACACATGGTTAATGTTGTGAATTCAAACAAAACAGGTGGTTAAAAATGTTGTGGTTTGGGTTAAGATAAGGACATTTGTTAGTTTAGGCAACAAAACTAGGTGGTTAAGTTTAGGAAAAACATTGTGGTTTGAGGTTGTTACGTAAATCAAAGCAAATAACACACAAACAGACTTTCTTTATACTACGTCTCCTCACTTCCAGAGCAGTTACTCTGAGCGTGGACAGGGTTTCAGCCCGGTGCGAATTCATGGCATAAAATGACAAACAAATTTTGGTAACACGAGAAATTACTTAACAAATTGTTGTTATTCACATGCCATTTCGTAAGACCAGGCTGTTCCAAGCCTTAGTCTGGCTTACTTGATAAACAGTGCTGGTATGACACCTCATTTTCTGAGTCGCTCCCCCTTCATGTTACCATTCTCAAAATCCCAGCCTCAACAACAACCTCCGAGCTATCAACCTACATGCTGAAAAAGGTAAGTTTTGAAGTTTTGTGCAAACGGCAGGCCTGCTCTGGTCTTTCTAATTTGCAGAAGCATCATTGTTTACCCTGTTTGTGCATTTGTATGTTTCTGCTTTGATGCATATTAGGTAGCTTTTTTTTTAACTCCTTGGCCAGGGACTACTGATGAAAAATAGCCTCTTAACTAATTCTGGCATCTTTTTTACCATGTCTTTGTATTAATTACCATGTGTATTTATTAATTTGCACTATCCCTCAAATAAACTAAACTAAACTAAATTCAATTGTTGCATCCGGGGCTTAGCGCTGCCCAAGATGAAAATGCAGACAAGCCAGAGAGTTTTTTCCCCTAGCAGAGTGAAAACACACTGGAGCCAGACCATACTCACAGTGCTGACACAGCGCTGTGGAGACAGGTCTGGCTGTGCGAGACTACAAGACAGTTGACCATGGGCTCAGCATGTGCTTGTCATCAGGTTGACACAGAAAACCAGGTTCATCAAAACAAGCTCAGGTTTCAGACAGAATGACTATATTACAGAATGAACAAAGTTAACATGTACATTATTTTGTAATGTTTAAGTGCTTTATGTTGTGCACGAGGATTTATGGAACATAGAAAGTGCACCATAGCAAATAAAATGTGGGGAAACACTGTTCTGAGGTGGTCTTCCTGATACATGACTTCCCCCAACACATACCCCTCAGAGACAGGGGGCAGAGGGCACTGACAGCCTGACCTTCAGCCTTGCAGCCTGTAATTCCAATTCCAAAAACACTTGTCTGGTTCAGACACATTTGCCACAATTTAAACCCACACAGGCCTCCATGTCAATCAAAATTCTTAGATGCCTAGTTGTTTCATCTCTACTTCTATCCCTGGCTCTTTGTCCTTTCCTCTGGTGCAGACACATGTCACCAGTTGTGCAGCCTTTTCAGTAAATGTTTCAGGTCTGTCTGGAAGAGAGACATAAGAGTGCTGCAGGATTGAGCCCTAAAGCCCAGAAATGAGTTAGCATTTTTGCACTTCCGGTTCCCTCATCTCAAAGTCAGTTGAATGGGTTTTTGGTTAGATGCCTGAAATAAGGTCTGCACAAGCTTAAAGGATTTTCATATTTTGTTCTACGACATAAAATATATTGGTAAATACCCCAATCGTGAATTTTGAAGCTTGTAGGTATCTTAAAAAAGGCGGTTTGCACTTCAAAAATCATAAAAGCGGTGTTCATTAGATTATCTTGCTGAACAAAACATGTAAGTATCATAAACTTTTGTTTGCCACAGAGCTTATTTTCTGCAATAATCCAAAATCCAAATGAAAAATCCCATTGGCTTTTTGTCAAGGGAACCAGGGCGACAAAAATACATCATCCCTGCAATACTCTATAAGATGATAACCTAAAAAAGCACTAAAAAAGCACTTTGCACGCAGGTACATTTTCTTGCATACCCAGAGAGTAATGCTGATCATGATTGTGTGGCTACAAACCTAACACTGTGATAATTTATCATTAAACTTTTACAAGGACGTAAAGCCCTGCTTAGTCTCTTTTAGTATAGTAAAGTTGGCCCAGTAGACAGAATTTAATTAACGCAACAATAATTGACTTTTTTTGGCAACGACACTGACATATTATCACCTTATAAAGTGGTGTACGTGTTAGCAAACTGTTTCCTATTAACTTATCCAACAGGGACGCGGAACAACATTAGTATTCATTCGGAGTTGTGTCTCTGGCCAACAACTGACATGTGTAAGTCCAATATTCACACTCCTTTTCCCTCGGTTCTGTTCTCGACCAACTGCGGAAGGAAATCTCTGCTCTTTAGGAGTTAAATGCTTCACTATGTTCATGTTGTGTTTGTCTGGGAAGGTAGCGTACAGTGGGTTTATCTGTTCATCAAAACAGTAAAACGAGAAAGAAAGAGCTGAAAGACGCTAAAAGCTCTGCAACGCTGAGGGGAACTGCTGAGTCAGCAGATAATTCTCTGTGGGTTTGTCACAATGAGCGACTGACCCCATACTGTAGTAATTGGATCCACTGTTAAAGGTCCCATATTGTGAAAGGTGAAATTTCCATGTTTTTTTTAAATTATAAAGCAGGTCTAGGTGCTATGTAAATACTGTGAAAGTATAAAAACGCCACAGAGAAATACACACAGCGTGTATTCAGAAACTGTGCCTTTAAATGAGCCATCAGGACGTCCGCAAGGTTGTGATGTCACAACTATACTATAAAGGTAGAAAGTGCCGCTACAGTGCCGTTACAGTCATTCACCGGCTGCAATGACGGTACAGAGATGCTGAGATTGCAGATGTGGAAGACCCAGAAATGCTGATCAATCAGAGCAAACTGGGCTTTTTCGGGAGGGATGCTTAAAGAGACAGATGCTAAAACAGAGTATTTCAGTATGAACCTGAAAACTAGCATAAAGTGAGACCTTTAAAGATATTGATTAGTGCAACTTTAAGTATTCCAATCTGTACCAATAATGGAAAATGAGAGTCACAAAAACAAGAGACAGGCTGTACCGCTGCTCTCCTGCAGATTCACAATTACATGCTGTGTTTGAGGATCGTCCAGCTCACATAAATGCCTGCATGTGGTGAAGACAGAATAACTCAAAAAATGTGCCCCCTGTCTGTTTGTATGAGAAGAAGCACATCACTCTACTAATAATGGTTTGACAGTGAATGTGACACTGTACACACCAGCCAAGCTGCTGAAACCTTACATATGTTTCAACTAAAGTGTACATAAACAGCTTACACAGTAAAGAAAATGAGGTCATGCCATATACCAAACCATGGGAATGTTCAACTCTGGCACCAGATCTATACGGACGTAAATCTAATGTGTTCCAAATGAGTCCTCCAGACCCTGAAAAGGATGACGTAAAACAATGAAATCAAATGAATCTGTGCTAAAAAGTCTGTTAGGAAAAAATGCTTCCTTAATAATAATGTCTAGACATCGATCTGTAGAGTCTGAACTGACTATAAAAATGCTGATTTGAGGAAAGTCCTCATTAAAGGGGCAACAGCAAAAGTGCTGAGGTTGTTGCTTATTATTATGAGTAATAAAGCACCAAAAATGCTGACACTAACAAACAACATAGTGTACGTATGTCTGCAGCCGGTATGGCTGGCAATCAGCAGCTGGAAACTATCCACTTGGATTCCAGGGTAGTGATTTTGAAAAACTGGTTTGGGACCCAAACTTTTTTTTATAGAGGCGTAAAAATGGGTCAGTATGTTAATCATAACTATATTTGAAAAGTGTTATGTGACAAGCCTTCTCTAGCTACTGCACAACAGTGGACAAAGCAAACAGGAAGAACAGCATTTAAATGGTGCTCCCACCAACAAAAGGCAACCAGTGGAAGCTGTTATCAAAATCACCTGACTTGCCTGGGGTGCTCAGCTCTCCTCGATAAACGGACTTGGAGTGACTGGCTGCTTATACTGTGGACACATGGTAAGAGTTAGGCATAAGTCAGGTAAACATGTCTGCCACAGAACAGGGAAAACAGTGCTTCAACTTGCCATCTAAACTAACACGAACACTGATGTATCTCTTTTGATGCAGAAAAGTAAAAATTCTACTCGAAACTAGAAAACTGTGCTTAAGGGGCGTGAGGTTTACAGAGGTCTAATTAAAAGATGTAATACATTGATGACTCCTTTACATTTAAATAATCATACTATGTTCATTAAGTTATTATGGCTGTGGCTCAGGAGGTAGAGTCGTCCAATAATCAGAAGGTCGGTGGTTCGAGCCCCGGCCCCGGACCCGGCCCCGGCAGTCTACATGTCGAAGTTTCCATAGGCAAAAAGATGTTTATCACTCTTGATGAGCAGGTGGCACCACGGTACCCTCTGCCACCAGTGTATGAGTGTGTGTGTGTGTGTGAATGGGTGAATGCTGACTTGTGTTGTAAAGCACTTTGAGTGGTCGCTAAGACTAGAAAAGCACTATAGAAATGCAGTCAATTTACCATTATTATAAATGGGTGTTCAGAAAAATGCAAGGGGCTGAGTTGTTTCAGATACCGGGGAGACGATGAAATATGATTGGACACCAAAACACGGCACAACGGTTTATGAGACAAGATGTTACAAGTCTAGAAACGTATCATGGCTACGTGTCATCTAAACTTCCCAGTCTGTTTCTCCACTTTGTCACGACTGCAGCCTGTCCAAGGCTCACGCCTCCACACTCAGACAGTTACCCGAAAGATGCTGGAACACGGACAAAAAACGAGGAACAAAAGGTCAAGAGGATATTGATGAGCGCCCAGACAGTGATGTCAAAGAGCCCTGGAGGTCACGACCAGGACGTCAGGATGAGGCTCCGAATTCAACAGAGGTTGGAAAACAAAATCCAAAGCCTAGAGGGAAACAAACCCAACATGATGGAGAGTACCAGAAACGTTTTAAACATGAGTCATTCATGTCCAAAGATCAACTACCTGTGACTACTACACCAGCATCTCTTCTGTAAACAGGGAACAGAATGGATGTTTAAAGTGTTCCTGTCGCAGCCCTCAGGTATGTGCTTCTTTCCAAGATGAAAGGGGGATAACCTCTGAGCACCGATTACAAAGCCAAAGAGCATCAACCATTGCACTAAGAGCACCTCTGGGCACTTCAGAAGGTGCATGTACAGTCCTAAAAATTAAAGGCCATTTGAATATTCCAGCGCAGGTCTATTAGAACATGAAACACACAGACACACATTGTAGTCTGCCACACTCCTCTCTCCTCCTCCTCTCCCAAAAACCTCCACCTCTCTCTTTTGGCATTCCTGCCTAATAGCATCATTATTGACTCTGTCCAGCTAAACGCAGGCTCCTTGTAATCTCACACGGGCGGGGCGGTTCAGACAAAAAAAAATGCTGCTCTGGAAAGAAGGAAACAAAGGGAAAAAAGGGGATGGTGGAAAAGGACGCTGGACAGCAACAAAGGGAGCTCTGAGATGAGTGCCTTTGATCATGCAGAGGAGGTAGAAGCTATCCCGTCATCTCCTCTCATCACTCCACGCCCAGAGCTTTGGTCCATCGTCTTCTAACTTAAGTTAACTGGCTGGAAAAGGGTAGCAATGCAGCGTAACCAATACAGAACTCATAGCTGAAACAAATGCTTAAAACAGAAGCAAAACTCCAAGACGTCAGTGATTGATTTCATTTTGGAATGCCAAAATCTGAGCCTGAGCGTCTTAATGTGAGCAAGCTGATGTTCGTCAGATATCACTCACTCAGTCAGTCAGTCTATGACTCAGCCTCTCTCTGGTTGGCTTGTACCATTCCTTGTGCTTTTTCTTGAACATATCCAGTGCAGTCAGAAAGTTCTCCAGCACACTAACCTGATGTGCCCGATGAACCATCTGAGACGCCATCATTGGAAACTGCTTGGAAAAGGGCAGGCACTTTCAAAAAATACCTGGCAGGTGATTGGATGAACCATCTGTCAATCAAACTCTTGCAGACGCCAGTCAGGAGAGGTGCGAAAACATATTTTCTATTGAGAGAAGCCTTCAGTACCATTCTTTGCTCTTCTTTCAATGAAGAAATACTCAACTCTCGTTCTGATATAAGCAGCATCTGCAGCATCTACGCTAACCTCTTTAGGAGCCGCCATTATTGTTTTGAACGAAGAGTCGCCCAACACTAAACCCCGCCCGTAGCTGCTAACAGGACGCTGGTGGCCAGCCTGACAAGATGGGTTTGTGTCTAACTACTTAAGTCACTTGCATGTACAAAACGTTTGCAACACTATGAATGCCTTCCAGGAAAGAGTGAAAAAGTGGACTCTATGACAACAACAATTTTTGCCTTCAGACATCGTTGGACAACAGGTTCTACAAACTAGCATACCTCTATCATTAGCTTTAAGGGTGTTTGAGAGCGTTCACATTCATATTGGGAGCACCATGTTGGACTTGTGGCCCCTTTCCTAAAAGGTTACCCTAAAGGACAATGCTGAAGAACACAAATCCAAATAAAGACAAGACAATCACGCAAGGCAAATATCTGAAGATGGCACAATTTCGAGAGATCTATGATTGAGGGAGATTGCATCCTGGACAGGGTCCAAAACTGATTGTGCAAAGGCTTTGCAACCAAATATTAACTGTATTTAAGTTTATGTTAACTTGTCTTTTGCTTTCTGACATTTAAAACTGGAGGACTACTTTTGATGTGGGTGCAAACACCCTCAAATTAAAGCACAGAGTCAGAATGATAACCTTATAGCCATTGCTCCATTTTAAATCCGTTATGCTGGAGTGCACTGCTAACGCAACGAAAAAGTGTCACTGACCCAAGGCACTGGGTTCTGACCCATCTCAACCTCAGCTAATTAAACACTGACACAAGCAAGACACACTAACACACCCTCTCACAGCGAGGTAGTATTTACAAGGACGAGCATGTGTGTGTAAGGACGTCAGCAGAGCCACGAAGAACGTAGAATCTCAGCGGACACTGGAAACAAATCTATGGACACGTGCACACGCACTCTCTTTTTATTTCACATCAACTCCTAGAGCGCATTCTTCATACCTTGTAGAGTGTCTTTTTATATTGTTAACTGGAAAACTGCACAATTTAACATTCATTCTCGGATAAACGCCACATTTCCTGGCTTGGTAATGGTAAGAGTGTTGTGCAATAAAGTTTATTTGGCTGTAAACTCTCAAATAAATGTTCCATGAGTCCAGAGAGTCTGCTTGCAATACACCTTTGACTCCTCAGCCTAAGACTGGATTCCTTAATGACAGATTAGTCATCGCTCTCTGGACTGTAGCTACGGAAGAGAGATGTTCATGTCCACAGCTGTTATTTGAACAGTCCAGGTCGGTATTTTAAAGTGAATTCTCTCATAACATTAATGTTATTTTCAAAAGGTAACCAGGGTATGAAATGATAACACAACAGGGTGGCCAAAAATCCAACCCCACTGTTTCATTGGAGTGTTTTCAGACTGTAGTGCTGAATACACAACCTCTGTGCCTCAGTAAAATGACTTGTGAAGTATCCTCTTGCTTTCTTTCTTTCTCTCGCTGCAGGATGGAGGAAAGGGGGGAGGCTTCCTGACTGATCTTCCCACACAAGCCTGACCCCAATATCCAGGCATCCTCCTGACACTCTCGCTTCACACACACAGACAAGCACACACACACACACACAGAGGCCGAGGGAAACACAGATACACAAACACACTCTCTAATGTTTACCGTGTCAGATTGCAGTGTAAATAAAGGGGAAGCTCCGGCCTCTGATTTAAAAGGAGCCAAATCAAACAGGAGGGAATGTGTTGTCGCACTGGGTCGGATGTGTCAGAATGAAACAAACCTTAAATAAAGGATCTTATGAAAACAAAAAAAAAAACGATTCTCTCTGAGGGTCTGGGATATTGTCGGAGAAGGACAAAAAGTGAGGCAGGGGCAAAACAACATTTGGCGAAATGTTCAGCTAGCTCCCCCGGCTTGCAGTGTGCTGCGCTAATCATTCCTCTATTCCCCGGGGCGTTTCGGAGAACACATTCTGACATCCTCGTAAACATTTTAAGAAGCAAACGAACGTCACTTGGTGGTGAGGGACAAACACAGAGACAAAGAGAAGTCAACGCCGAATTTCTCAGTCAAGCGGTTGCAGCTTTGGTTTACTGTAAGAGGAGAAGCGTATAATCACTTCCTGACAGTAGTAGTAGTATTTGCTATGAATCAAGCCTTGTTGTTTTGTAATCATTATTCTTTCACTGTTAAGATACAATGCATTACAGCTCTCTTATCATCTGCTGTGAAGCACGCAATAATGACTTCATCATTTGTTACACTTGTGTATACTGAGCATATTTCTTCCTTGAATATAATTATTATTCTAGGCACAGAGTCTCTGATAGAGGAACTGAGCTTCATAAGAATTTGCGACATGCTGAAATTTAGCAGAGGAGAGCAAACATCTGGAAAAGGAATCTGTCTTTTCACCACAGATCACCTCTGTTGACTCATCTTGTACTTTCTCTCTGCAGTTGCTAAGTGTTCAAGTTAAACCGAGTATATTTTAAATGCATACATTGTGAAATAGTGAGGAGGAGGCACATATAAAAAGTCCTAAATCACATTTTAGCAGGATACTACACAAAAACTACAAAACTGAGTCTATAGTAAGAAATAATTGGAGCAGGTTATACCCTAAAATGCTTAAAGGCCACAATTGAGATCACTCTGATTTTTCCTCTCATTTCTATGTTCCGATACCATTTTTTCTTTCCCGATACCGATTCCGAACTCACGTATCTACTGATACCGAGTACCAGTCTGATACCAGTGCGTTTTTTTACATTATTCTTTTTAACAGGGCAGAAATTCTTAGTCGACTAACACTCACACCATGTCGTCGACTAATCGATTATTTGATTTAACGGACAGATCTGTAAAACTGAGTTTCTCCACAAAGAATCATGCAAAAGCACCACTTTAAATCTCGTGTTTACCAGAGATG
>JAOVVB010241276.1:0-13413 GCA_028570985.1 Heterobranchus longifilis | reverse complement strand
AGGAGACAGACGGCATTGTTCTACCGGAGCCCAGCTGGATTCGATGGTTGTGAGCAGACCCAGCGGTGCAGCAGCTACACGGTACACTTAGTCACACAGGTGGCAGGGAAATTACAGTGTACACATACTTGTAGTTTGGACGTCTTCCACTTCTGGAAGCCAATAAAGACTGCGCAGGCCGCTGCCAACGACTGCAAAAGCTATACTTGGATGTAGACGTTTTGGGACATGCCAAGATATTGCTCACAAATTCAGGACAATGTGTTTTAATGATCGGATTCAATAAAATAATGGTTGGTTCCTTTAGATCCTTACAGAATATTTCTTTCAGGAGTTGGTGCACTGAAAAAAAAAACATATTTCATTATTAACAATAGCTCTATTGTCTATGTGTGTGTGCATAGTTGCATGTGAACTAAAACCCTTTGGTTCACCGACTTAAATACTACAACTCGTCTTCCCACTTCCTGTATTCCTGCGAGGGCTTTTCGGTACATCACATGTGGATATAGTGTAAACATCAATAGGTGGTTTGCATATTTGGTGCAGATGGAGGGCTGATGTATTTGCAGGTATTTGCTGATTTGCCGTCAGTCAGAAACACCACCAACTCTCAAAATGTCTACGGTTTGCGTCGTTTACGGTTGCTCAAATCAATAAAACCGAGAAACCACTAAGAGCTTTTTTTTCATAGTTATTTATCATTGAACTAGAGCTCAAATTTGCATGGTCTGTAAAATAATAAATAATAATAATAAGGGGTCATGCAAAGGCAAAAGGCCTTAACTTCCATTTGTTGTTGATTACAGTCAGTAATATACTGTATGATAATAACTATGACCTAGAGAGAATCTAGTGATGTATTATGAAACTGGCCACTTAATATGAATAAGAATAAATCAACTTGTAGGGTTTCTTAAAACCACTTTACTTTGATCGTCTTTTGATGATACGTTACCAACTCACATCATTTGGACCAAATTGGTTGATGTAATATTTGTATTGAATAAAAACAAAACCTTCCCTCTTTATTCAGTCTGAATAATGTATGACGTTTGTTTCAGTGTATGACAGAAGGCACCATAACTTAAGCGCAGGAAAACAGTAGCTTCATGTGTGGGTAAACAAAGCATTATAAGTGCAACTTTTCATAGTTCGGGCAATTCTCTATTTTCAACAAAAAACAACATAAGAGACACAAGATATTTGTCCACATGATATATCAGGTCTTCAATGTTCCAAAAATGAAGTCTTTTGCCTTTGCAGGACAGAATTCCTGTACTTCCTGATTACAAATGGTCATCTGGATCAAACTATAAGACTTTTGCAGCTCTGCATAAACACACAGAAAACTAAAGAGGGAATACTGTATGCAGCCGTCACGTCCTTTCAATCCCCGCAGCTGGAAACGGACTTGGCTTTGTGTTGTTCTTGTGTTGCCATGCCTCTGAGCGGTCGCCGGTGTCTTTGCTTCCTCCTCTCTCATGTTTTACACGGGGTGTGCAGCGCAACCACAAATCTCCTGTCTGGTGCCATCATCGTGGAGGTCCAGTGAACAGTGGCTAAATAAGAACAGTACATTTTCTCTTTTACTCAAAATGGCAGTGTATGGCTAGTCACAGAAAAAATTTTTTTTTTTTTTTACAACATAAT
This sequence comes from Heterobranchus longifilis, assembly GCA_028570985.1. Taxonomy (NCBI): domain Eukaryota; kingdom Metazoa; phylum Chordata; class Actinopteri; order Siluriformes; family Clariidae; genus Heterobranchus; species Heterobranchus longifilis. The sequence continues at coordinate 11,760 of JAOVVB010241276.1, read as the reverse complement.
GTAAAGAAAAGATCTTATTTAAAACATTCTTCATGAAACAGTATGATACTTACATATTTAAGATGGTTTGGTGTAGCCTACATTAAATAATGCTTAACATATATTTTAAAAATACTTTCATTATTTTGATGTTCTTTACCCCTCTGTCTGGGGCCCCTAGTCACACACACACACACACACACACACACACACACACACACACACAGAGTGAGATGATGGATTAATAGGCGCAGAGTGGTCAGGCGGCTGCGGGCCCTCCGGGGAGCCGACCTGCGGCAGAGAGGCCGCCCAGTCACAACACATTCCCGCAGTGGCTGCGTGTGCCGCCCTGCAGGTATACGTCACGTGACCTCACCTGACCGCTTATCGTGAAGAAAAATCCAAACAGTTTATTCAAATCCCTTCAAAATGCACCAAGCGAATATCGGGGCGAAAAGTATGATTGATGACAGATTAACCGAGGCCATGAATTCATTATGGATAAATCCACTGGAGCAAAAGTAACTTTCACTTGATTTATCTGATGATGCTTTACAGTGGCGCTGTGATTAATGGACTGACACACTGTAGTCAGAAAAACCTAATGAAATTAGAATTTGAAATTTGGTTTCATTTGAATAGCCAGGCACGAGTGCAAATAGCAAATCGATGATATATTTTCCGTGCATTTTATCGGCTCACATTATACTGCATTATACAAGAAAGTCCATCAATGCATTGATGGAATATTTACACACCGGGCTTGTCTGCTGAGAAATAAGCCACTGCACTGTTTTCTCTCGGCGATTATAGGAACACGTTGACCGTAGAATAACATCAACGGACATATTACTGCCTGAAAATCAACATTAGTCACAGGGAGGAGAGATCCGTTCCAAACGCCCGACCGCGAGGATTAGTCACCGTGGAAGAGGAACAAGGCTGTGCCAAGCTGAATGAGGGTTTACTGTTACACCTTTTGATTCCCGCTTAGGTGTATGAGACAGTATCGCGCGTCAAATGCAGCTTTGCGCGATCAAAACAAACCGGGAAACTGTCAGATTCAGCTCAGAGGATAAATCCCGAGCTGTGGATGATGACTGGGACGGATTATCAAGGTGATATCAGAGTCTGAGGTGCAGGGAGACCTTTCATTGAGACTTTTAAAGGGGACATTTTATGCTCATTTTCGGTTTGTATTTTGGGTTTCTACTAGAACATGTTTACATGCTTTAATGTTCAAAAAACATATTCTTTTTCTCATCCCGTCAGTCTGAGTATACCTGTATTCACCCTCTGTCTGAAACACTCCGTTTTAGCGCCTGTCTCTTTAAGACCATGTCCACATGTATCTGGATATTTTTGTAAACTGATATTTTTCTCTCCGTTTTGGCCTCTCATCCAAGTTTTACTTCACCAAAACAGATATTTTTTTAAATGCCTTCTAGGTGAATATTTTCCAAAGCTTTGGTTACTGCGTGTTCGTGTAAACCGGGAGATTTTGAGAAACGATGACATCATCTTCTTAGTTCTCGCATGCCCAGTAGAGGGTGCCACAGGAGTGGATTTTCACTCCTGTCCCGTCCCACTCCCAGAAGAATGATTCCCGTTCCCGTGTCGCGTTAAAAATCCTCTACATGAGTATTGAAAAGACATGGAAAAGAAGTGGAACCACGGCCTTTGATTCCCAGTCGAGCATTTGGGTCGACGGAGATATTTATCAAAACGAAGGTCGTGTGGATGGAAAAATATCTGTTTATAAAAATATCCATATACATGTAGACAGGGCCCCTCTCCTGAAAAACCCCCAGTCTGCTGTGATTGGTCAGTGTTTCGGATCTTCTGCATCTGCGCTCTTTGCGTCCGTACTGTCATTGCAACCGGGGAATAACTTGTGACATCACAACCTTCCGAAACTCCCGACGGCTCGTTTGAAGGCACAGCTTTTAAATCCAGGCTGTGTGCATTTCTCCGTGGATTGAGTGTTTTGATACTTTCACAGTATTTGTATAGCACCTCAATCTGCTTTATAATGGATCTCACTTTTTTTACAATATGGGACCTTTAAAAAGATGACTCACATTGTGTACAAATGTGTCTGTGAGGTGAATTTCATGCATGTTTGCACAGCTGTACAGATGTTCACTGTAATGAATGTGTGTTGAAATTGTAGATTTCATCCTGGGCAGATTTTAACTGAGTTGGATAGGTGGTAACTCATCTAAATATTCTAAACAAATCAATTAAGTGGATGTTTAAATAGCCTGCAGCAGGGTCACAGTCTAATGTCTAAATTAACATGCAAATTAGCATTTTTATTGGGATATTAGTGTGTGAAATTGTTTTGGATTTTTTTTTTTATGGAAAGAAAATAAATGGCTTCAAACAGAAATGTAACCAAATAAAACTACATCCATAAAGACTTTTTGCATCCTTTTTTCCCACTTTTTTCGCATAACAGATTAACTAAAAAATGTCAGAAATATATAAAGTTGAGATTCAAATGACTTCTTGTGTTATGGAGTTTATACCTGTAGGATATTGGCAACATTTAATAGCTCCTAACAAAGGACCAAAAGGACCACAGAGCTAGCCATATGTGTTGATTTTGTATAATTTTATTTGAAAAATTTAGAAACTGTATGTTGTAGCTATACCTAGTGGCTGAATATAACTATGTGTCAGGCTTTTGAATGGATTTTAACCTTATTTATTTGTTAGAAGTTTTATTTAATCTGTTCTGACAATTAGGATAGGCTACAACATATACTATACAACATATACAGTATATTATAGAATATATTACTTAAAAAAAATGCCCATCAGTATGTGACAAAGCCTCTATATTGCCATTTTACTTTGATACTGTCACTTTTTTTTCTTATCAGATTAGCGCTACTTGAAATTCAGATTTTTCCGACTGCATTTGAAGGCAGCATCTGCGCGCACATTCTGTCGCGTGCAACAGTGTTAAACCGCGATAAACTCGAATAAACTGAGGAAAACAGATGCAGGTAAGAAACTAAAACACATTAAAACATAAACATGTCTTATCTATAGCTGAAATTGATCCATTTTAATCAATAATAATAAAGTAAGAAAACAAAATCCCCCCAAATAGCCTGCTCACACCATGTTGTGAGAACAGTTAGCTAACGTTAGCTAAAGTTAACTAGCATAGCTTTCTTTCACTATAAGCTAGCTAACTATGTCTACCTAGCTAACAAATTATTATTTTATTAATTTAAAGCATAGACTATATATATTTATACAGTCTATGGTTTAAAGCTAACATTAACATTTCAAGTACTAGGCCTGGGTAATGTTAGACAACAGGAAAATGCTTTAATATCTTTTATCCAGGTGGAGTTAAACCGCAGCTGTTAACCCTCATTGTTTTTGCCTAATTTTACAGAATCTGTAAATGTAATAAAAAAGTGGACTGGAGAGGGATTTATGTTATGCATAAATAAAATGGCTGCTCAGACTTTCATTGCCATCTCTGAACTGCATCCTAACTTCTCTCATCCGGTGAGTTCAGATGATTTTCAGCCATTTACACCAATGTAATGTACTTTTTTGTTCCCCTGCAGCAGCCCTCAAAGCCAATGTGTCTAATAGCCAGAAATTAAATATTCTTCAATTGTGGAACAGGGTGTATTGAGTTTGTTTTGAAAACTGTGTTAAACTGTTAAAATATCTGCAAATGTCTTGCACAACTGTGATTGCCCTTGTTGTGTTTTTTTTTTCAGAAAGTGGCAGGCATCATCATCGGGAAAACTGATGTCAAAAGCTTTCCCGACAGAAAAAGTTAGTATCTTTTTATATGAGTGCACCTAAAGCTGTTACTTTCAATGACTTTCGAATCAATTCTTGTAACAGCACTGCACCTCAGTGTCTTGTACACCAGCCCCCTCTGCTGGAGAAGAGATACATTAATATCCATTTTCTGAGCTTTTTTCTCCTCTTCTTTTTCATTGCAACACTAACTGAACCTATACATGTGAATTTCAGATATTGGTGTGGACAGATTCACTTTTAGCTTCACCGTTAAGGACTCACCTGACTTCTTCATTAATGTGACGGCCTGGGGAACAGATGGATACATCAACGGTCTCTCCAACAGCTTCAGCACCGGAGACTGTGGTGAGGAAGTCACTCTTAAAGTCCCAGGAGCCTTAAAATACTTGAGAAGTTGTGGATTTGGTTATTTCCAGGTTCAAGATCAGGGCTCGACAGTAACTTTTTGAGGCACTTGTCCTTTGGACAAGTAAATTTACCTTTCACTTGTCCAGGCCCAAACGTCACTTGTCCGGGTAAAAATGACAAGCTTTAGTTAATCATTTTTAATTTTTCATGAATTCTGAAGTTATTCTACTGTAGGCTACTGTTTTTTTTATTTAAAAAAGGGAGCTCCTAAGTTAAAATATCATCAAATGATCATCTTTGACCTGTCATAAAAGCTGACTTTCACTTTACATTTCTCAAAAACTGTTCAGTAAAACCACTTTTTAAAATGCAAGAACAGTTCAGTTGAATAACTTCATAGTTTATTATAATTTCATTTCATATAATGTGCAATATAATGTCTTTTTTTTTTTTGTAACTTCATTCTTTTTGGCTGCTCCAAGCACTAATAATCTCGTACCGTAACACCACGAATAGACGAGCATCAAAATCCAAGCGGTGGCTGGCTTGACATTTCACAGTCAGTGAAACACAGTATTTTTTATTTGTGACTTTTAACTTTTAATTTCTCTTCCACTTGCCCTACAAAAAATCCACTTGTCCTGGACAAGCAGACAAGCTTTAATGTCGAGTCCTAAAGATGAAGCTTTGTAGTGTTTACACCAAAACCTGCTCATTTTAACTGCTTGAATGTCATCAACAAATTGCACAGAATTGTTTCTTATAATTTCTCCAGTCATCATTGAAAACCCTCTCGTCACCAACAAAGACCCGGAGAAAGGGGACAGATTCTGTCCCACAACACCAAGGTAATTAACACTTTTAATGCAGATGTTGTGATGTTAACACAGTGTAATGCTGTGTAAAATATGATGTAACAGTGTGTAATGTCTGGTGACGGTGTCAGAGGACTTCAGAGGTCTGTGTCTGCTGTCTCAGTCTCTACAGGCTGCTGGTGACGGAGGCTCATTCCCAGGTGTGTCTGTGTGCCGACATGGACACCATCGACAGGCTGCTGCCGCTGATCCACCTGCCAGCGAAGGACTCCGGAGATTTCTACACGCTGGGAGACATTGTGGCCAACGGGCAGAGGCTGGACGGCACAGTGATAAATATACTGGCTGCAGTGAAATCGGTAGGGTCCCTTAAAGGTGTAGTTCTGATGTTTTGATGTACGAGGTACTTATCTGTAGTCAGTGTATTGATGTTGGGAGTCGGCGGCAGTTAGACTCCCAGTTTGGAGACAGGAGTCCCGACACACGAGCTAAGCAATGTACAGCAAATCATATTGTAGCCACCTAAAAACAAAAATTATATTAAGCTTGTCTGAACATTTATGAGTTATGCAGTGATGTAGTGATCAGAAAAGTAAACAAACTATATTTTCTGCGTAAGGAAACCATACCTTTATGGCTCCGTTCATCGTCGTTTCCATGGATACAGTGAATAAACAAGGCAGCACAGACACTGAAAATGTAATTATTTAATTTTTCCAACTAATTTTAGATTCTTATTTATAAAAGAAACTAAAAAGTATGGGAGGAACTATACTAAACTGACCGATCGAGGCAGCGATAGACAGCAACTCCTGTCTTTTTGCGGCTAAAATTACAGTTTTTTTGGCCGACAGCCATCTATACACTGACTATGGATAAGTACCTCATTTCAGCCCCACTTCATAATATCCTTAGTCTTTCAGTATTACGTGGTCTTAAAGGAGAAGTCCACCTTTGAATACATTCACGTTTTCATATATCAGTTATCTTTTTACTTGTTTAGTGCCCCCACATTCCAAACAACCTGCTGCATCTACTTTTACTCATGTTAGTAATTTCCCACATTTTCCCGAATGCTTTTCTCTGTGGGCTAACAGTCATGATTTACAATCAAATAAGTGTTGAATCAATAACGTTTCACACTGGCGACGACACCGCTGGGGTTCCACCGATTTCCGAGCGACGTTTTTCAAACGGGGAACGAGCAGAAAATTGATCAACTAATTGAAAATGTATTTTCCAACTTTTTCCACACACTGGTTTACATTAGATGGTGGTTTGTCAGCTGCCCTTTTTTTTCTCCACAGTGAGCTCAACTGTGGTGGAAAATAGACTGTTAAAGTTTCCCGAGCTTAAAAAACACCATAAACAAGACGCAAAGGGTTGTTAAAAAATGGTAAAAAAAAAAAAAAGAAGTAATATTCTGAAAGTCAGTCATGGAAAAGTCATGAGACCTGACACCGATAAGCACGGAGACGGAGTGGGACGTTTTTTAACAATGAGTGTGGATGCTGAGCAAATATTTCTTTGGTTTTCTAAATGTACTGACTTCATATCTTGTAAATAATAGACTACAATGTGTGTGTTTTGCCTGTTTGCCTGGAACTCATCATAATGGCCCTAAAGACTCAGAGTTCAGACAGAGGCCAGACTTAATGTCACTGCATCATTTTTTTTTTTTTTTACAGGATGGGAAGATATTGTGATAGGAACTTCAGATGCTTCTGTTTATGTTTCACAGATCGGCGAGCTGAAGCATTTCACCACTTCAGACAGACGCAAAGGGCAGCGGCTGGAAGTGAAGCTCTTTGATGACTCCGTCTCTTCCTTCCCTCTCGTCTGGTGCGTCACGCTCCTTTTTATTCGTTTGGAAAATGAATAAAGATGAATTACTCGTGTGCCATATTCCATCTTACTGGCCCCTCGGATCACCGCTGTGTATCTTTAGGTTACCGCAAATTTACTTTGGTGACACGGAGCTTTAGATTAACCTGCTGAACTCCATGTGTGTTTGATTTTCCCCGAGTAACTCCCTGACCTCCGTTTCACTCACAGCTGGGACAGAGAAGCCATTCAGCTCGTGCAAACGCTGATACCCAAGGAGACGGGTAGGTTAGCGGCCGCCGCTCATTCTCAGCCACAGAACCAATCTTTATTTGACTGTTATTCCTGCCTGTCACGTCCCATTAACGCGCCGTGCTGAGGAGAAACGTGGAAGCGGACATCTGAGATGGAACCGCGTGTTTATGTTTGAAGATAACTTACTGTTGTTTTAACTTTCATTCTCCATTCAAAGTTCTCTTCATAGCCGATGCGAAGATTAGCTTTGACAGCTTTCGCAACGGCATGACGGCGAGCGTTAACTGGAAAACCATTATCACTGTCAATCCCGGTAAGATATCACAGCGACATTTACAAAAACACAGGATCTGATATAACCGTGCAATTAATCCAAAAAAAAAACGAGCAGTGGAAGTAGAATACTGTCAGTTTGTTGCTCTCCACGTCAATCACAATCTGCTCTCAGACACCAGAGAGGCCAGTCTGCTGTTCAGCTACGCTAAAGAAGTCTCGGAGTCTGGTGCTCTGGATCAAGACGACAAGCCAGAAGACGTGCCCGGTAGGTTGTAGTGAAGAATCCCCCTCATTCTGATACTGTTAGTATTAGAAGGAGTCTCGCTGTGTCTTGGTGTAAAATGTTATTTCTCATATTTTTGTCTTTTTATGCCTCCGCACCGGCGATAGCTGTGGCCAGATGCTTAATATTTTCGGGTTGTCCATACATACGTACATCTGTCCCATTCTCATGAACGCGATATCTCAGGAATGCCTTGAGGCAATTTCTTCAAATTTAAACTTAAAAAGCTATAACTATAAAACGTGCTTACTAGCTGGCCTGACAGATGCTAAAAAAGATGATTGTGGTATGATGGAAGCCTCCCGGCTCTCCCTCACATTTCTGGATGTTGTTTATCTGGAGCTGTCAACTGCTTGAATTAATGGGGCTAGTGAGCCTCGCCTAGCCTAATTGGTGAATCTCTGAATCCTGCAGCGAATCTGTAGACCCTGTCCGTTTCCCCGTGCGTGCGTGCATTTGTTGATGTGAGTGGAAGGGAGGGTGTGTGCGCTTAGGTTTTGTTTTGTTTTATTTGCACTTAAAACATTTTTTTAATTTGTATGTATTTTTGTTCTGCATCCTGTGTTTTGTGCATGTTGTGATTTAAAAAAAACATTCAATTCCTTTTTTTTAATTTGGCACAAACATCCACTCAAGGATTAACTCATAAGATTTTGGAGGTCAAAGGTCAAAGGTAACTCTGACCTCACAAAACACGCTTTGAGCCATAAATCAAGAATTCATACGCTAATTATGACAACATTTCACACAAATATCTAATAATATAGTATAATAATAGGGGGTGCCCTGGTAGAGCACGTACCATTAAGGCCGAGTCTTTACCGAGGACTCTGTCACTATTTAAATAAAGCATAAAAAATATCTTTAAAAAAAAACGATGAAGTGATGACATTTTATCCCTCAAAGGTGTCTGTGTCATTGCCTGTTTTCCAAAGAAACAGACTGCAGACGTGTCTGTAATGTGGTTTTGTCTCTGCAGTGGAGTCCATCACTGATGTGTACACAGTGAGCCAGCTGAAGCAGAAGACCCAGCAGGAGAATCCCGAAGCTTTCTTTGGCATCACGTACAGCTTCATCTCCAGGCTCGACCTCGACTCTTCTGTTTCGAAAGTCGTCAAGACGCGGTGGTGAGTTTATAGAGCGTGGAGGCACTATTAAATAGTTACTGTATTCATTTTTCCCTCCTCACAACTCTGATGTTCTACCTCAATTATTTGACCATGCCGGATAAAATAAATGAGTTTGTCTGCCACTCGTGGTGAGCTATAGCTGATAGACAAGTCCTTGGGTCTTCTGGTGTCTCAGCTCCAGGTGCAGGTTTCAGGTGACTGAGGACGCACAGGACTGCACCAACCCGTTGTGTTCTGGGAGGGATCAGGCCTTTTCAGCCTCCACGGGCTTTGACCTGCTGGTGGACTTCACAGACCACACCGGCACCCTGCAGACCTGCACCCTCAGGAGCCCAGTGGCAGAGCAGACACTCGGCTGCACGGTCAGTACCACTTCACACAAGGATGATTATTACAGGGTTCCTACGCAGTATGGAAAAGTATTTTGATTTTTCCAGGTCTGGATAAGTATGGAAAAAAGAAAAAGAGAGTATGGAAAAATATGTGTTTTCCAGCTATTCTGTTTTGTAAAATATAAAAATCCTGGATGTTGTGATGGTATGTGCCCACGGGGACCGTCATTTCCACGCTTCCCATTCATTGTCTATGTAAGCAGCCGTGCAATGCATTCTGGGTGGCCAAAACACGTTTCCAGAGACGGGGTGTCATGTTGCCGGCTCCTCATTTGAATAAGGTTGAGGTCCAGGCTACTTTATGCAAATCAGTTGCATCCAGCCATCAAGCGTCCAGTGGTGGGATCCCTCACGTCTAAAACTGCCCCTGCTGACACGCACCACGAGAGGGAGCGGAGCCAGATAATAAACATAGCTACTTGTACTCCAATGTCAAATATGGTCTGAAAAATCTATCGAGAAGTCTGGAAATTTGAGTCTGGAAAAGTATGGAATTTGAAAATGGTGTAGGAACCCTGTTATTATATAGCCTCAATTCTACACTTGAGAGAAGAGAGGTGAATAACACTGCTGTGTTATGTTTGCATGTAGTTTTAGCATCTGTGCTTCAGGCGAGATAAACGACATTTTCATCTCTTCTGTTGCAGACGGACGAGTTTACCGGTTTGACTGATGACGAGCGGACTGCAATGAAGTGGAAATTTCTTTTGGAGAGATGCAAAATCTATGTGAAGGTACTGTAGCTTTTGATACTATTGGGCACTTCGAGTGCGACAACCGACATTACTCTTTAAGATGTTATCGCGGACTCTGTTATAAAGCTAGAGGCAGGATACTGGTAGCATATGAAACAAGATGACTTCAGGAATACATCGGTGCCATGTCGTGCTAGCTTGTCAGGAAGGGGGCTAAATAACGCCCCAAAGTTAGGCTACATTTTAGCAAGAAAAAAACTGTTATGGCCATTTTCAAAGGGGTCCCTTGACCTCTGACCTCAAGATATCTAAATGAAAATAGGTTGTATGGGTACCCATGAGTCTCCCCTTTACAGACATGCACACTTCATGATAATCCCATGCAGTTTGGGGCAAAAACCTGCAGTTTTTCTCATCACAATCAGAATCAGATTTATTGCCAAGTAGTGCCAAGGAATTTGTCTTGATGATATGGTGCATAAGAAACAACACAAAAACAAAAAGTATACATAAACAAATAAAAACAACAACAAAAGCAAAGCAAAGAGCATGCACTATAGATGTGTTATTTTTTGCCTATTCTATAATGGTGTATTTGAATATTTCTGCATACTGGGGTCCATAAACAGTCTTGGAATTACATAAACTGCGTGTGACTGCAAAGTTGAGACTCTTGTAGATTAAACAAGCCCAACTGTATGATGTTAGTCCCCTATTGTAGCCATTTTATTGTAGACAAAAAGACAAAAAAATGCACCTATGGCAGGTTAAAGTAGTGGAGACAGAGAGCACGCACTTTTTGCCACCCCAGTCAAAAAAGTCTGGAAACGCCACTGGATGCCTGTTTGTTACAGCTATGAAAGCAAATCATGAGTTTGAAAGATTGTTACAATATGTTGTAGGTACTTCCTTCCACTAAAATGAGGACCGGGATCAAGGCGGTGGTCCTGGCCTGCTCCGTGGCTGACCCAGGAGAGGTGAAACAGCACATGTCTGCGCTGCTGCAGCGCCTGTGATCACAACACACACTGACTGAGCAGGAAAGCACATACATGTTGCAGTTGGCTGCTTTTCCCGCCGTGTGCTTCTGTTCCGATTGATTTGTTAACAAGGGCAATAGTTATTTATACATGTGGGATTTGTGTTTTGCGAATAGATACATTATCTGCATTATTTATCTATTTATTTAACTTATTTATTTAAATATATATATTCAAGAATGTACTTGCTTTAGTACTATTTACTGTTAATTAACTCATGAGTTAAAAATGGTTATATGTCAATATGTTATGTGTCAAATGTATCAATCAACCTTTATTGTTCATGAAAGGATATTTGATTAGCAGCCTCACTCACAAATAATACATTTCTAATTTGTCACTTTTACATTTACCCATGTATATTTTGACTCAATTATTACTTCAGCCATATACGCATGAAAATAAATAAAAAATATCCATATTAGAGTACACACTTTGTTGGTACTATGTCATTAGAACAGTCTTTCCTAAAGTTAGGGTCAGGGCCTGTTTATTTATTGGGTCACCAATCGGCAGAATACAATGCATAAAAATGCTATAATATGTTTTGTTTTTTTGTGATTTTTAAAAAAGATTTTTTTTTATAAATCAAAACAAAGTTCACAACCAAAAGCAGGATTTGTTTTTTTTGGCATATTCACATCAGAAGATGTGTGCAGCCCTACATTGCAATTTAATTATTGCTATGATGAAATATATACATTTTACATTCATAGTTTGTTGTATTCTTTATCAGTAGTTTATAAATGTAGATGTCACAGCAATTCATGATGTATTTTTGTAAGTTTGGGTCCCGGGAAAACACCAATTTTTTCTTTTGGGTCTGGAGCTGAAAAAGTTTGGGAACAATTGCATTAGAAGCTTCATACATTTCACCAGTAATTCAATAATAAATACATTAAAATGCCAGTAAAGCAAAAAA
>JAOVVB010241221.1:0-22004 GCA_028570985.1 Heterobranchus longifilis | reverse complement strand
CATCCATCCATCCATCCATCCATCCATCCATCCATCCATCCATCCATCCATCCATCCATCCATCCATCCATCCACCCCAACCTTCTCCCCACGCGGACTTCCGTGTACTTTGATTACAAAGGTTTTTGTAATATGTCAAAAACAAACGTAATCCAGGAGAAAATAGGTTTCTCCAAGAAACACAATTGAGAATGCAGTTTAGTTGTATGGGAGCGTAATTCTTAGGAGACCAGGCTGCTGCAGTAGACACACATACAGACAGCAGAACATAGCCTATTTACTAACGTTAAATTAAAAAAAATATATATCAAAAGAACTTCCATTTCTATTCTAGCACAAAGCATTTTCAATGAGCCATGTCTATTTATGTCTATTTTCAAAAAAAAGCTTTCTTTCCCATGTGGAACAGACAACAAGACCATATCTTGTGACGTTAGACTATATACTATCTGTAATAAAACCAGTTTCACTGTCTCTGCCTCTGTCACAGGGACCAGCTCGGTCGAACCACTCTGCACTCGGTGATCGCCGCTTGGCCGAACATCCAGACTACTTGGCCGAAACCGGGCTCCAAGTTCCGGACTGCGGTGATGGCCGTGTGTCGGGAGGCAGAGGCCTGTTTACAGCTCCTGTGTGAGCACGGTGTTAACATCAATGCGGAGGTGGACAATTTATCAATGTTTAGCCTTTTTCTGTACTAATTGTAAGCTCCTTTCTGTGAAATTTAACAGGCAGACAGGGACGCTGGAAGTAAGGGGAGTACTGAGGGGGCTGCAGCACCTCCTACTGGCGAGGAGCTGTTACTGCAAGGCAAAGGTTTATTAAACAAATCAATAAAAAAAAACTTTCAGGGCTGAGATGTTTCATTTGCCCGATAGACAAACTTGTCTAAAATGGAAAATGTAAACCATTGCTCAGTGCGTTTGATATCAGAGCTGCCACCACAGACTGGATATAAAGTAATAAATAGGCTATGTAAAGTTATATACAGTCTATCCCTGCCACACAGTCAGAAACACAGCATCTGAGCCAAAATGGCATCTGATGGCTCCATAACGGTCTCCGTCCGTTTCCTGCTGCTGGGGACGTGTAAGTAACTAAATCTGCAGTTTGGGCGAAAATAACAAAAGTCTTGGTGAAATATTTGGATATGGATGCGAGGGAGCGTTCGGGTGTCATTAGAAAGGTGGGAATTTGTAGTTTCTGGCGATACCCTGCAGGTCTATGTAGACGGAAGAGAAAATTATCACAGAGCTTTTGATCAGGACTTGCGCTTAAATTTACAAAGTTTATTATTTGTACGACTTAATTGTTAAAATGCTTTGTAATGACACATTTGGACAACATACAGTTGATTCTAAAAGCTAAAGATCTCGTGTTTCCAAGAAAGTATAACACTCATATTCTATAAATAGATGATTATGGTAAGAGAGAGACATTCAAATGAATGCAGAAAGCATTAATATCATTTAGTAGGACGTCATTATAAAGACTGATCAGCACCCTCAACTTTGACTGACTTCCAGCGTCCCTTGCAGGGGACAAGGAATGGGTCATTTGTGATGTTTAAATGCAGAATGTCTGATAATAAACAGATTTAAATCCTCTCTAGGTGGAGGGGACCAACCAGACAGCTCTGCACCTATCGGTACGCTACATGGCCGTATCTGCCGTCCAAATGCTGGCCAGCTATGGTGCTGATGTTAACGCTGTGGAGAGCGGTGGGATGACGCCGCTGCACATGGCAGCAGGGAACCTCCACAGGGACATCATAGCCAGCTTGATCAAAGAGGGGGCCGATATCAACATGGTTCGTATTGTTCCTGTTTTTCTGTGCATAGAAAATTCCTAAGTGACACCCAGCGATTCACCTTTCACTGTTTTGTTTTACTGTTTTACTTCAGTGCTCTTAAAGGGATAGTTTGTATTTTTTTGAGTCAGTGTACAGGTATTATCTACAGTAAATGGCACGACAGTTTGGAGAAGCAGACAGGAGAGTCCCGACACAGAAGCTAAGCTAAGTACTGATGTGGACGGGGCCACATAGCACAATGTATTTCAGCCACCTAAAAAAAAAAATCAACATCAGTTTAAGTGTATGCTATATTTAGAATATTTTCGCTATAGCTTGTTGCCAGGCAGACCTTTATAACAGGGAACAGAAGCCGCTGTATACATCTATGTTCTCGTCAAAGCCACCAGACTCCTTTGACAAAAACGTTAATTTTATGTTCTGCGAGGTAAAATTACTGTTGTTTTTTTCGGTTAGTCTAAAAGATTTCCGTGAGTTTCGAGAGGCTACGAGTTGCACCGGACGCCACTCATTTGCATAAAGTAGCCGAGGCCTCAACTTTATGCAAATGAGGAGCGACGGCCCGTCTCACGAAACGCGCTGCGGTGCTACCAGAATGCATTGCACGGCTGTTTACATATCGTGGCGTGAGAACCAGAGGGATGTAAGTGATAAGTGACTAACTTTACAGGAGAGCCAAAACAAAAAAAAATGACCATACTTTGTCCTAACTTTGTCCTTTGTTTATTAAATCAATTTAAAAAAAATTAAAACATCATAAACATGTGGTTGACAATATACTTAATAAACAACACTTTGACATTTATTTAAAAACATTTTTTTTTTTTTTTGAAAGAAAGTCGCATGTGATTTTTTGGAACCACCTCATATTTTACCACATATACAATATGAAAAAAGGGCGTATCTGATAAAAAAAAAAAATATGAAAAAAGCTTTACATGAATGAATTAAAAAGTAAGAATAATCCATTGTTGTAATATAAAATATAATATAATATTCATATCATATTAGTTCATTTGGTTAGGTTTAGAAAAAGATTGTGGTTTGTGTTTGTTTGTAACATTACTTCACTTTATTAAGTGCACTTACGCCCTTTTGGCCACAAATAGTTCTGTGTGTTCAGTGTTAGGTCTTTTGGTTTTTGATTAATAACTCTAGATTTGTTTAGAATTCACATGTCCCTTTTTTCGCAATAGAAAGAGCTCATCAAGAGCTTTAATTTGATATATATATATATATATATGTAACTCGTTTTCGCCCAAAATGTCACGTACCCCCCTCTGGTTCTCACCCCTCGATATACAATGAATGAGAAGGGTGGAAATGACACTGACATACCGTCACACAGCGGTAAACATTTTGGCTCCAAACGCCAGGGGGCAAATACTTTTCCATACTTTTTTCTTTTTTAACCATACTTTTCTTTAATTCCAGACCTGGAAATTACTAAAAATCTAATTCCATACTGCGTAGGAACCTCTACTGTCGGTAATACACCGACTATGGATAAGCACCTCACACAACCCAGCTTCTAAAGATCCAAACTATCCCTTTATTCCTGTTGAAATATGTGCTTCGGGTTCTACATCTGTCCTGTATTAAATTCAAGTACATGTTTGACCATTTTAAGGGGGTGAAGAACTCTGGGAACACCCCTCTGCACCTCGCTGCTGTGGCCATGACTATGAAGAGCGCTAAAACTCTGGAGAACGACATCAGCTGCATCTCCGAGCTGCTGGAGCACGGGGCCGAGGCCGACCCCGTGAACAAAGTCGGGTTTACGCCTCTACAGGACGCCTGCAGCATGGGCTCCAAAGAGGAGCTGGTGGACCTGCTGCTCAGGCACGGAGCCGACATCAACAGGCTGAGCGAAGCCGGGGAGAACTGTCTGTTCCTGTTTCTGAACCGCAAGTCTAACGTCAGGAACGTCTCTCTGCTGGTGAAACTCCTCAGTCTGACCTCCCCGCTCACCGTCTACAACCGCAGCGGACAGCTGCCCTCTACCTTGACGCTACCGTGTTTCTTCAAACAGAGACAGCAGCTACTAAATCTCACGCAGCAGCCAAGGAGGCTCCAGGATATTTGCAAGAATTACATTTATCTCAAATTTGGCCGAGGCAAGAGAAAAGAGTTGAGGGAAATCCTGCCTGAGAAGATATACGATTTTGTATTCAACTGCTGGGAGAACGTACGCGACATTTCCTTTGTGACAGACGGTGATCAGGACTTATTTGATGTCACTTCTAGTTGACACCCGTGTGTGTAAACTACTGCAAACGTGTGTAGGATTTAGTGGCATCTAGGTTGCAGATTGCAACCAACTGAAACTTCTGCCGTGTGTCCAAAAAAACAAAAAAAACAGCAGGAATGCTTTACATTCTGTTCTTTGCACATTATGATCATTTTGCACTAAAGTTACTTATAAAATGAGAAAATAGTAAGTACTTTTCATTTGTAAAGTATTTAATTCAGTATACAAAACGAGGCATTATGTGGTTGTTTCATATAGACTGTTTATTTATTGACCGGAAAACATGCTATATTGTGATATATATCATTATTGAGATATGGAATGACCAATATCAGGTAGAATATTTTGGCCCTATCACCCAGCCCTAAGCCAGCGTTTGGTTTGTCCGTTCTGGGCTACTGTAGAAACATGGCGGACTCTGTGGATCAGCACCCGCTCCGTATGTATGAAGGACTCATTCCGAACGAACACACGATTCTTATTCATATTATATTCAATTTCTGCCAATAGATCCCCCTAAATCCTACACACTTGATCCTTTAAAGAGCTACCCCCTGTGAAAATCAGGTTTTTAACCATGTTAACACGTCTCCATGGTAACATGTCATGAGTGACATGAGTAGTCAGCACCATGGCTGAAAATGTCTGCCTTTGAAACTGCAGTGTGCCAAGAACAGTCTCAAAAAAGCCAGGTTTTATGACATCATATGTCAGCGTAACTATGGCAGCAGTGGTGGGCGGGGCTTGAGGCCACATCCAGAATTTCTTAATGAGGGAGAAGAGTAGTACTTCCAGTTACTTTTCAGGGTTTTTAAAAAAATTGTTTACTTTTTTTGTGGGAAAACCACATTGAACTAAAGATTAATCACAGCAGAGTATTGTTTACATATTTTAAAACATGGAGAAAGGGCACTTTATGATACAGAGATTACCTCAATGCTGATCAAATAAAATCTATCAAAGCATCTTACCTTCAGGTCTCTGTGCATGATTCCCCGGGAGTGAATGTACTCCACTCCTTCAAGTATCTCTCTCAGCAGGCTGAGTGTGTGCTCTGTATCGACACATCCGTAAGGACCTGAAAATACAAAATGATTGTATTATCCAAAAAAAAAATTGGATTTGATGTACTTTTACGTTTAATCTGCAATGGATCATTTTGTAAAGAAAACTGCATGTGCTAAAACAATTACATCTCGAGGTGTGTTCCTCTGTGGTGTTCCTCTCAGAGATCCAGTCCTTCAGCGTGCGCTCACACAGCTGCATCTGGATGTAGAGCATCAGGTGGAACTGCACCTGCACACACACACCAACTGAAAACTTTACATCGTTTTTAAGTCAAAATTCAAGCACTTTTCAAGCACTTTCGAGCGGGGACGGCACTAGCATTTTTGGAGCCCGAGGCGAAAGCAAAAACTTAAAACATGAAAAAATATCACATTTTCCCCCATTTTTCTATCTCGACAGCGCTTCTGGGGGAAAGTCTGGATCCAGTGCGCTTTCACTCAGTGGATAGTGAAAAAAAACTCCCTGGCCTGGATTGTATTTCCTTAAACCAGGGGTGTCCAAAGCTTTTGGAATGGGGGCCAGATTAGATAACGTGAAAACACCTGGGGGCCGGCTGCTTCTCGCATCAAATAATTTGAAAAAACAAACAAAACACATACAATACAATTGTACTCTGTACAGTTCCGTCTGCATAGTTCCTACTTGTCTAAAAACGGTATGATAATGCTGTTATCGTAAATGCAGATGATTAACTAATATTGTGTGGCGGGCCACATATAGTATATTTTGAGAGACAAGCCGAGGGCCATTTAACATCGTTCCAAGGGCCGCAAATGGCCCCCGGGTCGGACTTTGGACATGCCTGGCATATACGACCCTGTGTTACCCTCGGGTCGTCGTTTCAGAGTGCTGTAATGAGGACCAAGCATACATGGTTTCTTTTGTCCCTACTGCCATTCAAATAAATAGTATTGAATTATGTTGTCTCTTTTGCACAGTTCTTTATTTGCACAGTTGTTTTATTGCACAGGAGCCTATATGATGACGTCTGTAAACTATGTCTTGTTTGTTGCTGTCCATCTGTTTGTTGTTGTTTTTTTGTACCCTGGCTGCAAACTAATTTCCCAGAAAGGGACAATAAAGTTACCTTGACCTTGACTATCATGTGTTTGGACTTGCTGACATGAACAACAGGGAGAACATGCACAATGTACAAAGAAATGCTCCATGGAAAAGTGCCTTGCACACTGTAGGCAAAGGGTGTGCTTTAAAGAGTTGTGATTATATTTTAATCAAGGAATAGTTTTCTTTCTTTGCCCGTTAGGTTGAATCTGACACAGGCTCTGACAGACACGCAGAGTTGCCTCTCACAATCAAGGCTCTGCCCAGCTCGATCAGCAGACTCTTGAATCCAGACATCAAAACACTACGGAGCACGTTTTGAATAACAAAAATGTAGAACCCCCAACATCGCCCTGTCTGGGTTCTATTTTCAATAATGACCAGTTCATCCTACATTATCCCTTACACACACCCACACACACACACACACACACACACACACACACACACACACACACACACACACACATATACTCTTCTGCTGGAATCAGGATAGTCCCAATTTTTTTTTAATCAAAGGTATCCCAATTCTACTAAAAAGTTTTAAACAACACATAAGGTTTGATCCAGATCAAAACCAAAACTGGATTATGTGATACCCCTGACTTTTCCGTCAGCACCACCTTGAGCTTCACATTTTTGTCTTTGTGTGAAAATGTCTCAACAACCAACAACTGTTGGATGGACTGCATGTTCACCTCAGGGTGAATTGTAATGACCTTGACCTCCGGACTTTTCCTCTAGCGCCACCATCAGGTTAAGATTTCTATCTGTACAATACTTTGGTTTATGACCAAATACCTGATGCGAAACTGATGACATTCTCATCAGCCTTAGCTGTACTTTGTGTTTGTTGCTAATTAGCAAATGTTAGCATACTAAACTATAGGGCTGCACCTAACGATTATTTTCATAATCGATTAATCTGCCAATTATTTTCTTGATTAATTGACTAATCGTTTGGCCTATAAAATGTCAGAAAATAGTGGAAAATGTCCATCCCAGTTACTCAGAGTCCAGGATTATGTCTTGTTCTGTCCAAAACCCAAATATATTCAGTTTAATATATTATAAAACAGAGGAAAAACCCACATTTTTGCAAAAAACATTCAACATACTATACTGTGACGTTTTTGTGGCATTTTTGATGGCTTTTTTTTTACATTTTATTTTTGAATAAATATTATACTATGACTTTTGGGCGGCTTGTGAGGGTGCTAGAAAGCATCGCCCTCACTAAGGTGGTAAAAAAACACGTACATTGACTATGTAAAGTTGAACAAATTATCTAATGCGGGAAGTTACTTTTTGTTATATTGTGCTTTTATTTTGGTGACTAATCCCTCTCTCTTTGAGGGGCATGACAATTTTCTTGTCAGGCTGGTAGAAGGAGAGAGGGGGGTTAGTAGAGGGATTTTGTTACTTTTAGCTTTAATTTAGTATTTTCTCAGTTCATTATAGAATTTATTTAATCTATATTGGATTATAGTTATTTGTATTTTAGTTATTTGTATTTTCTCTGCACAGCTGGTACTAATCACCATGACGCCATCAACGGGTGTCAATTTATTAACTATTTTAATGTCATGTTGTCCACACGGGGGCATATACCAACCACCTGAACTAACTAAATATCTTAAATGTCTTCATCATAAGGACTTTAATTTGTCCTTTTAATATTTGGCTCCTGCATACACATTAATAATAATAGTCATAATAACATATGTCCTATTGTCTGCTGTTCTTAAAAATAAAAGTCCTCTGCTATATTCATGTTTTTACTGGGGGGCAGCCAACAACACAATAACTATATTCACCTGTGCCTGAAACAGGGTTTACACTCTACACACAAACAGCATATTACTGAAGACATACATTGACCTGTATCTGAAACAGGGTTTACAGTACAGGAACACACAAAGCCAACAGCACAATAACTAGAAATAAGTTCACCTGTATCTTAACAGCACAGGATTTGCAGCAGGTACACTCAATTAAAGCCAACAGCACTACACGTGAATTAAATACACCTCTCTCTCAACAACAAATAAGAGTAAAGTTTGAGTGGTAACTTACAGCATTATGGCCACCTGTGTCACCTGCTGCAGCTCGTCCCTGTATCGACCATGGTATCGACGGTCTGTCTGTTGCTCTTTCTTCATCCTCCTCTTCGTTTTGCCAGCGGACTGTTGATGCTAACACTGCTGCAGCTAGCTAAACTTTGCGTGGCACCGACGGCACTACTAGTAACAACGTAATGTCCAATAACAAATTGATGAGCTTTAAACATTTTGCAGCTTCAGCCTCGAGACTTTTTTCTTTTTCTCTCTGACCTTTTCCGCTTCACTTTTTCGCCTTTTTCAGACCTTTATTATGCATTTCACGTGTCTTTTCATTCAACTCCACTCTTCCTGTCTTGATTTCGTTTGTTTATTTCCCGCCTGGCCTTTGACATGATGGACGAATCCACTGGAAGGGGGCAGGGGGGTGACTACTGTCAGTCCCACCTGTATAGCAGCCTGTTAACAACTTTGGGACCGTGTAACCCCCCTAACCAGATGGGCTGTTCCAACAATTAGTGGGCTGCGGAAGGATAATGTGGATCTGATCCTCTGCAGCACCCTTCGCACCCTTTTTTTCCAACGGCCTTGTTGTTAGGGTACAGAAAATAAAATGCCCCCTCGTGGCGCCGTGCCTGTACTGGAAGAACCACACAGGCCAAAGATATCCCTTCCTAATGCTATTTGAAAACATGAAAAAATTAAAGTTTATCTGTCGGAGGTAGTCAAATCAAATCTTCCTAAATTATGGTGATTTTAGTGCAAAATTCTCTCTTTCTGTTTTAGTGTTTCTGTGCTGAGCCGCAGGGGAGGCACAGTAACAAAAAGAGTGAATTTAATAAAGACTATTATGGAAGAAAGGCAATCTGAACCCAGTGCTACTACATACTTAATTACTTAATGGTAAGGCAAGGCAAGCTTATTTCTATAGCACATTTCAGCAACAAGGCAATTCAATGTAAATACATTGAATTTCTCTTTGCTGACCATAAATATTATCAAAAATGAAAATCTCAAAGGGATAGTTTGGATGTTTTGAAGTGGGGTTGTATGAGGTACTTATCCACGGTCAGTGTATTATCGTGTCATCGGCATAAAAATGAAAAGAGACACCATGTGTATGAATAAATGTGCATACATAATGAGAACAAACCTGCTCCCAGAATCGACCCCTGAGGCACACCATACTTAACAGCAGAGAATGACGAGACATAATTGTTGACCGACACACAGAACCTCTTATTTGACAGGTAAGATGACAACCACTATAAAAACAGCATGCTGTGGTTGATGCTTAGCTTCTAGGGCTGTCCTCTACGAAAGAAATTCTTAGCCGACTAACACTCATACGATTTTGTTAAATTATCGATTCATTGATTTAATCGACAGATCTGAGAAAATAAGAGTTTCTCCACAAAGAATCATGCAAAAGCACCACTTTAAATGTTGTGTTTACCAGAGTTGTGCTCATATGTTTCTTGGAAAAGAAGAAATATTAGTCGACTAAGAGGGGACAGCCCTATTATCTTCCGTGTCAGGACTCCTGTCTGTTTCTACAAACTGGGGGCGTGCCGACCGCCATCTACTGTAGGTAATACACTGACTATGGAGAAGTACCTCGTACAACCCCACATCAAAACATCCATTTAATACAGTGAATAAAGTGTAAACAAGAACACAGCAGTCTTGAAGTTGAATTCGCGGATAATCCGGAAGCAGATCGCGGTCCTCCTCGCCTACACAACCCTGTGATCTTGAGTGATCAGACTGACTCTGGTGGATGTCAAGTGATGCAGGTCAGGAGGAGTAGAAGTTCTCAGCCAACTTCCTCATTCTTTTATTGCAGCGTTTGTCAGTTTCCGGGAGGCGAGGCCCGCTGCGATCTGCAGCGTCTGTGTCTATATCCCCGGCTGTGCACGCAGTAAAGTCTGTCTCATCTCCAGCAGATGCTCCAAACATCCTCGTAGGTCCCATTCCAACTCTTTCAGTGTCGTCCCCTTTCAGCTCCTCTTTAGCCAGGTTTGGATGGCAGCACGTATAATATATCATTTTAAAAAAGAGACCAAGGATGTAAACTGCAACAACGCTGGCAGCAGTGATTACAGCGTACAGGAGTTGGATTTCAAAATAAGGCGGCTCGGTGCTCATCTTCCAGCACCACAAACTGCAGAGGAGAGAAATGTCAACCAGTATGTACCCGTGATACAGCAGAGTCCTGTACCTCGTCCGCCCCTCCACCACATTAAGCCAGTCGAAATACCAGATGAGGCCCACGGTGGCTCGGTAAAGCCACTCCCCGCAAGTGCTCTCCATGAAGTCCGTCTTGGATCGCCACGCGAAGAAAAACAAAACCACCCAGGAGCAGAAGAAGTGGGCGAAGATGAAGCAAGGCAGCGCGGAGGCGAAGAGGGCGAGGGCGGCGAGGCGAGACGAGATGAGGAGCAGGTTCCAGAGGAAGTAGACGGCAGAGGAGATCATCTTCTGCTTGTTCTTGTCGGGCAGGAAGGAGCGCAGGGAGCGGTGGTACATGGTCACGCTGAAGGCGATGGCGGAGGCTGAGCCGATGGCCTTCAACACTGAGGAGGAGGAGGAGGATTAGAATGAGGACCAGGGGACGTGTTACAGAAACGTACACATTCAGGATGTCCATTTGAACTGATAGAAAAGAGCCCAATTTGCAGTTTCACTTTCATTATTATCCAATAATTCTGGAGCCTTATAGTCACTCATGACTGAGTTGTTGACAATGCACAGGTGACTCACAATTCAGCCCCCAAACCTACGTGACGTAACTCTGAGTAACGCACCGCACCTGTCACAGGGCTGAGCTCGCCGCGCTGCAGGATGATAGCGAGCATGAGCACGAGCTGAGGGGCGCTCTCCGAAAACGTCTCTATGAGCCGCAGCATGCTCAGGTCGTGGCTCAGGTACACCGCCACACCCTCGGAGTCAAGGACCTCTGAGTAGGCGCTGCACAAAGAGATCTCCACGACGCCTGCGTGCCTGAGAAGACAAGGTCGTGGGAGAGAAAACACACAGTTAAAAACCATTGTAATGATGTCGTTTTAAACATAATAACCAGTTAGACCAATACAGTCATCATCAGTGGTGGAAGAAGTACTCAGAAAGTGTACAAATACTCATCAAAATATACTTAAAAGTACCAAAAGTACAAGTATTCATTCGGCAGAGCGCCACCTTTCAGAAACTTGAAACTTTCAACGAAACCAATTTAATCAACAAAATCCAATTTAACAAAATCAGATGATCTACTACAAACAAGGAAACTGCAGTATAACTCGTGTTTCTACTATTCCTGAGTCATTGCAGTCACACATACACAAAATATCCTGTCATGTACCACATTTATAGGAAATGAAACAGATGATGTAATTCATTCAGCAGAAGATGACTGTATGTGCTAAAATTACATCTGATTCTCATCGTACTAGTTTGGAAGTTGGCTACAGTGCAGTACAATCATTCCATTCAGATTATTTATATAATTTGTATTTCTTGTAAATGGAAATATTTCCATGAACAGGAGAGGGTGGAGCTCTCTGATAGAGAGGCATGTGTAAAAGGGAAACAACCGTTCTTTCCACACCCAGATTCCAACACAACACAAGAAACCACAGCCGTTATTCAGTGGTGTAATGTACATTTACTCAAGTTCTGTACTTAAATACTATTGAACATGCTTGTAATTTACTTGAGTATTTCCATTGTATGCTACTTTATACTCCATTACATCTCAGAGGGAAATATTGTCATTTTTACTCCACAACATTTGTCTGATAGCTTTACTGTTTACATAAATATGCTGATATGATGCAATAGTACTATACTACTACAGTAGTATACAAAGTATCTAAAACTGGCTCCACATTTACAAACTCTTACATGTATTTATTAGTGATAAAAACAGAATAATATAATATTGTATAATAATACAACTTTTTTTTTTTTTTTTTTTTAGCATTCACTATTTCTTTTCTTGTTTTTCTTTTTTTGTTATTGGTTAAACAACGTGACAAGAAGAGTGATATATATACATATAAGACATACTTTAAATACATACCTATGCTAACGAAATAATAAAAACAAAAACAAAAACAAAACAGAGCAGTTATGATGCATAATGATACATTGATCATCATCATGTATTATCACTCCACTTTGAAACACACAAAGAGTACTTTTACTTTTGATACTTTAAGTCAGAGATTCCCAAACTTTTTCAACTCGAGACCCAAAAGAGAAACTTGGGTGTCTCCCCGGGACCCAAACTTACAAAAGTACATCATGAATTGCCATGACATAAAACGACTGATAAAGAACAAACTATGAATGTATGGATATGAAATGTATTTATTGCATTATAAAAGTAAATCACAACATTTGAAAAGAGGATATTATCATTATCACTGGTGACCCAATAAAAAAGGGTCATTTTGGGTCCCGCCCTAACTTTGGGAAAGACTGCTTTCAGTACATTTTACTGACTTCTGTACTTTTTAAAAACTGAATTCAGGACTTAGACTGTGGTATAAGTAAAGGAAGTGAAGACTTCTCCCACCCCTGTTATTATGCTAGTATAGGAGGATTACGCAACCTGAAGTAGATTCCCAACTGTAGCACGTGAAGAAGTTTGAGCTGGCTGAGGCTCAGGCATTTCTCAACCTTTGTCTGCCTCTTAAAGTCCTCGTAGCTGTACCACAGCCAGCTGAAGGCCTGGACCAGAAAGGACGAGCCCAGGAGGAGCAGCAGCAGGATACCGAGGCTCACGTACGACTTTTCCTGGTAGAAAGACACAACGGCTAAGATATCCAGCACTATGTCGAGCAGCAGGAACAGCAGACCCACACAAATGAAAAAAAAATCCACGGAGGAGTACTTGAACACACCCATAGCGACTGTCAAACTCAAGTTCATATGTCCCCTTTAACCGCCTGCACACTTTAGGACACAGCGGCTGTCAGCACGGCAACCGAAAGTATGCAGAGAGCAAAGGTTCAGTATTCAAATACTGTGTAACCCTCCTACAGACAAACCCTCCTTTAGGGTAACATGACACTTAAAGGCATACTGTAGTTATATAATCATACAAGTTTGCACACATACAACTCTTATTGAAAGCCCTATAGCAGCAGGGATACTCAACTTGCTTATTTCTTATCAAATTAACTCACTTATTAACTTAAAGGTCCAATATTGTAAAAAGATTTACATGTTTTTTAAAAAATTATAAAGCAGGTCTAGCTGCTATATAAATACTGTAAAAGTATCAAAATGCACACATTCAGAAACTGCCTTTAAACGAGCCGTCAGGACTTCCACACGGTTGTGATGTCACAACTATACTAGGTAGAAAGTGCAGCTGCAGTGCCGTTACAAGTCATTACGTGAATGGCCCGGAGACGCTGACAAATCAGAGCAGACTGGGATGTTTTTCTTAAAGAGACAGGCGCTAAAACAGCGTGTTTCAGACAGAAGGTGAATACAGGTATATTCAGACAGGCAGTATGAGAAAAATAATGTTTTTTTTTAACATTAAAGCATGTAAACATGTTGTAGTAAAAACCCAAAATACAAACATGAACCTGAAAATGAGCAGAATATGGGACCTTTAACTTATTTTACTGCATTTAATAGCTGCAACTGCATTTTAGCTGTAAATGCTTTGGTTACATTTGAACGTTTTTTCATATATATATAAACAAGCTCTATTTCAATGTTTTTTTGTGCACTCTGACACCTTAAAAAAAAAAAATCCCAGCGTGAATCAATGTATTTTCATTGTGAATTAGAAAATGGTCATAACTTGAGTATCACTGCTCTATATCGTATTCCTTAAGTTACTTTACTGTATAATAAAAAAAAAAAGAAAAAAGAAACGGAATCATAAATCATGATGTAAATCAGATACTGTTTGCACCATCAATTATATTTAAAAAAAATCACAAATTAAAACAGATAATACAACATGGTTACCACTTTAATGATTGCACATGGCAAATGAGGTAAAATATTAACAACCAGTAGTGACCTTGACTTTTGGTTTCAGCAAAGTTTGTTGTGGATCTACAACACTTCTGTATGAACATTGACAGAAACGAGGTTGAAAATGTAAAAAAATAAAACAAAACGACAACTTGAATGAACTTTCAGCACACCTGAAAATCAATAAAACATGCTGAAGATCGTCTATGTGTACACGTGCACACTGATAAGTAAACCGTTTGGCATTTAAACAAACTAAACAAACACTGGATGAGCGAGCAAAAGTAACACTCGTGGTTTTGCATCTAAAGCTAGAAACGGCTTCAGTAACAGAACATAAAAATTATTTTAAAAAAGAGAGCTTATGATCAAAATCTACATTCAAAGTCCTTCAAATAGTAGCAGCTGTAACAACAAAACACCCAAAAACACAACACACACATTTAGAAACCCTTGTTGTCATGTAAAAACCTCAGAAATCCAATCTTGGTCATTTAAAATTAGAGATTAACTACATAAATTGATCAAAATAATCAGACCCCTTGGCCTCAGAAAACCCTTATAATGTATAAAATATTATTATTCAGTATTTTATTACTAATTATTTATATTTTGGATACAAGGTGTTCACACAACAGCAACAAATCCATATGATCATATGGTATATATTTAAAAAAGTCCCCATAACATGTACAAATTTACTCCATAAGATAACAAAATTGACTTTGTAGAAAATGTGTTATATAAAACTTCACTTTGTTGGTTTTAGAAATGAGCTCATGAAATTACACCAGTTTCAAGTAGAGTTGAGAAATATATTTCTCTGCATACAGTGGGATTATAACAGTCAGAGATTTTTTTTTTTTAATAAAGTTTATACTGTGGCAAAATCTATCGTGGCATTAGGACATTGTGGCAAAGTTGCAAATCTTGTTTATGGCGACGCTGGGTTTTTATTTGCATCAATGTGATGAAGTATCTGGATTAGTAAAAAAAAAAAAAGTGATCGGTTATTTTAACAGTTTTAACTCTCCTGGCCTCCGTGGTGCTGAAAGACGCACACACCACGGCTACTTTTCAACTGTTTTCTTATTCTTATGAATCATATTCTTATTAATAAGAATCATGATAAATACAAGCTTTAAAATGTCGTATGAATGGTATCGTTCTTCAGCGTGGATGCTCACGTCGTTATGGTTTTAGCTGTCATTATAGACATCCCTTTACTATATCACAATTCAGTATATGTGATGTATGTACTGATATGGAAAATAAAGTATTTTATCCATATTTCCCACTCTTAAGTTTCAAGTTTTTGAGCCTGTATCTTCATATTATACTGAGCACCTGGTGAAATTGCAGCACAAATAGGAGACAGTCTAGAGCAGTGGTTCTCAAAGTCCGAGGGTCCGGGGACCCCCAGGGGTCCCAGAAAAAAGGGGAATCATTATAAATTCACTATAATTACATCCATAAGTAACACAATGGCAGAATGTATGACTATTTTGGTCATGGGTTTCATACACTTTCTGTAAAAAAAAATCCTATGAGATGGGGGTCCCTGGGACAAAATCTTCTCAAACAGGAGTAGGACTGAACAATTAATCAATTTTTTTTATCGAAATCGCAATATGGCCGTCTGCAATTTTCAAATCGCAAGAGGTGCAATATTTGCCGATGGCGAAATATGTGTCAAAATACCATTTTAAATTAAATATTGTCGTACTGAGGGGATGTCCCGGCTTACAAATCGCATTCTACAGATTTCAGGAAAAAAAAAATCTTTGTTTGGTACAGAGCCTCGCAAAAATCAAACCATGATCATTTTAATGTTTTTCAATAAAAATAAGAATAATTGCAATATCAGTCAAAAATTCACAATATATCACAATTAGATGTTTTTTTCTAAAATCCTTCAGCCCTACAGTAAATGGGGGTCTAGTTTGTGTCAGTTTAGGGGTCCTTGATGTAAAATAAAGTTTGAGAACCACTGGTCTAGAGAGAGATTGTTGCATACTATCACTACCAAAGAAGGTAACATTTATTAGTAGTACACTACTGTAGGCTGTGACACACACAAAAAAAAAATCACAGACGTGATGTCTCCGCTCCGTTTTTGCTATCGGTGTTTCTAACGACTCTGCGCTCGGAGTAAAAATGAGCCGCGTGGCAGGCCATCCGTTTGTTGAGGGGCTGGGAGGACAGGGCGCCGTCCTGGATGGAGAAGTCTCTAAAGGACACTTCTGAGTCGGGCAGATCGTCGGGCAGGCCTGGGTCCCTCACCGGGGGCCTCCACAGCTTGGGGTGGAAGCAGCAGTAGTAGAGGGCCTTGAAGAGCAGCCCCAGGAGGTAGATGAACGGCAGCGTGATGAGCAGAGCGACGGCGTACGACTCGCTCTGCACGGGGTCCCGGTAACACCACCAGGTCGCCAGCAGGATTCCTCCGTCGGTGGTGATGAAAGTATGGTAGATGACGCTCCTGCCTCTGGTGCGGCCCTCGGCTACATTAAACCAGCTGAAGTACCAGATGAGCCCGACGGTGGCCCGGTAGAGCCACTCCCCTCCGACGCTGTCCATGAAGTCCGTCCCCTGACGCCAGGCCCACAACGCAAAGACCGACCACAGCATCAGGAAGTGGGCGGCGACGTACTCGGACAGGACCGAGGCGAAGAGGGCGAGGGCCGCCACGCGCGGGGCGATTAGCAGCAGGTTCCACAGGAAGTAGATTAGAGAGGAACACCAGCCCTGCTTGGCCTTGTCGGGGAGGAAGGAGCGCAGGGAGCGGTGGTAATCCACCACCATCCAGGCGATGGAGGTGGTGGACGCAGCGATGCTCACAACTGCGGAAAAACAGAAGTTAAACCATCAGTGTGGCAACCAAGGGGAAGTAAACACCCATTACCACAATATCACAACCCAAGTAGCGTGTTTTACTGGGGAGGTCTCTGTGATTCACACAGAAAAACAGAAGTTTGCTTTTCTTGTAGGGTGGAAGTAACTAAAGATAACATATCTTTAAAGGCTGTGAAAATTAGTTTTTTAAACATTGCGAATTTTTTCTCATCAAATTGTGAGTTTTTTTCTCCAACTTTGTGCCTTTTTTTTCTCATCAAATTGTGAGTTTTTTCTTGAACATTGCGCCTTTTTTCTCATCAAATTGTGAGGGGTTTTTTCTCAGAACATTATTACTTTTTCCTCATCAAATTGTGGGGTTTTTTTCTCTAAAAAAAGGTGCCTTTTTCCTCATCAAATTGTGGGTTTTTTTTCTCTAAAAAAGGTGCCTTTTTTCTCATCAAATTGTTAGTTTTTTTCTTGAACATTGTCCCTTTTTTCTCATTAAATTGTGAGGATTTTTCTCAAAACATTGTGCCTTTTTTCTCATCAAATTGTTTTTTTCTCTCCAAAAATTGTGCCTTTTTTTCATCAAATTGTTTTTTTCTCAAAAAATTGAGCCTTTTTCCTCATCAAATTGTGAGTTTTTCTCAAAACATTATTACTTTTTCCTCATCAAATTGTGGGTTTTTTTCTCGAACATTTTGCCTTTTTTTCATCAAATTGTGAGTTTTTCTCAAAACATTGTACCCTTTTCCTCATCAAATTGAGGTTTTTTTTTCTCAAAACATTATGACTTTTTTCTCATCAAATTGTGAGTTTTTTTTCTTGAAACTGTGCTTTTTTTCTCATCAAATTATGAGTTTTTTCTCTAAACATTATGACTTTTTCCTCATCAAAGTGTGAGTTTTTTGTCTCGAAAACATTCCCATCCCTCGTGGGGTGGAAGTAAAACAAACTAAAGAGAACTCACACTGAACAGTCCTGGCCTTGTTTGTGTGCAGCATGACATAGATCATCAGCGTGAGCTGAGGAGCGCTCTCGCAGAACGTCTCGATAAGCCGCAGCATGCTGAGGTCGTGTGTCAGGTAAACGGCGTACTCGGACCCTTCCTCTTTCCGCCACCAAACCCTGAAGCCCTGTCGTATGGCGGAGATGTGCCTGTGTGGATGGACATGTCAGAGAGAAGGGCTGTTACAGTACATGACACATAGATTGTGAGAAAATTGTATTACATACCGAACAAATGATGCATTAAATATTTAACAGCACTGACTCATATTTTAAGCTTTTCATGCCTCATTAACTCATTATTTGTGCGTTTTTAGCATTCAGTTCTCTTCTGGGACACTGGATTTAATAGCTGCCACACCTGACATTTTTCATGTAGGTCACAGCACCTGTCAAATGTTATTACATACTTATTATTTAGGAATATCCAAAGAAAAATACTCCTGCAGCAAAGGTGCTTGTGAGCAGTTTCAGTTTTGTCAATATTAAAGTGTGTTTGCACAAAGACTGGGTGTTTAATTTCATGTAAGCTGTTGCTGAAACTCTTTCCACATATTGAGGAACCAGACTGACGTTTACAGTCCTATTTCAATATATCCAGGCTGTTTGATTCCATATATATGAACTTAAATATTTACTATGAGGTTTAGCCAGCAATGCAAATGATTGGCTGCATTAGTTCTGCATTAATTTACTGATATAATCGGTTTACTAACATTTACACAACTGCAGTGGTGGAAAGTAACTAAGCACATGTACTCAAGTACTGTACTTATATTCAATCTTGAGGTACTTCTTCAGTATTTCCAGTTACTTCATACTTCTACTTCGCTACACATCAGAGGGAAATAATGTACTTTTTACTCCACTACATTTATTTCACACAACTTGAGTTACTTTCCAAATTCAGATTAATAATATGAATATAATCAACAAGAACAATGTGATGTATTATCATAAGTTAATCAGAATCAGATTTATTGCCAAGTAGTTTTCACATAAGCAGTGGTGCATAAAAAACAGACAGAAAATAGGAGGTAAGAGAAAAAACATGTATCTATACAAAGTGAGAAAAATACAACTACCACAAAAGACAGGTGGTATATATATATATATATATATATATATATATATACACGTTATCGAATTATCAAATTATGAGGGGTTTTTTACTCGAAACCTTGTGCATTTTTTTCTTATCATATTGTTCACAATTACAAGTACACATTAATGCATCAATAATTCTCTTGGCACGTCTGCACAATGAATACTTTCACTTTTGGTACTTTAAGTATATTTTGATGCTAATACTTTTGTGTTTTTACTTGTAACAGAGTAGTTCTACACTGTGGTGTTTTCCACAAAAGATCTGAGTACTTCTTCCACCATTGTTATTCTGAAATGGGCCATTCTGCATAATTAATACTTTTACTTTTGATACTTTGTGTACATTCTGCTGATAATACCTTTACTTTCGTAACATTTTCCAATTCAGGATTTTGACTTGTAGTGTAGTATTTTGAGACAACAGTATTTCTACTAATATGAGTAGCACTTGTTACCTGCAGAGGAAGCCCAGCTGCAGCACATGCAGCAGGCAGGAGAGCTGCACTTGGGATCCGAACAGCACGGTCCCTCCTTCGGTGTGCGCGCTGCTGAACCCCGGCAGCTCTCGGTCATACTTGAACCAGAACCAGCTGAACATCTGGACCACGACAGACGACAGGACCATGAGGCCGACCAGCACCCCGAACCAGAAAAGGTCCCCGCGGCAGTAAAACTCGGTGGCAACCCACACGTCCGAGCCCCAGTCCACCAAGAAGGTACACACTCCGATCACAGAGAAGACGAAATCGATCCAGGAGTATTTTGAAAAAGTCGCGCCCTCCATACCAGCTAGCTACCAACCAACCGACCTGTTGCTGGTTAGCTAACATTCGGCTAACGTCCCGTACCGTTATTCGCCTCCCAAAGCGACTTCAAATTCTTCAACCCATTGAAGAAAAAAGTTGCCAACACTTTCATATTTGAGCAAAAGTTAGAATTCGCTCAAAGAGGCGGGTATTAAAACGTTGCAGGCAATATTTTAGGGAGAAAGGTGTATAAAAACTAACCTAGGAGAGTTGCTGGTGTGTTTGTAATGATCCCCCAGTCTGTGTAGTTGTTAGCCCCGCCCACCGCGGCGTTTAGCCGATTTCTTCTTCTTCTCTGAATTTAATGGCGGCTCGCAAACCAAGGTTAAGGTGCATAGCGCCACCTTGTTGTCATAAGCCCCCTGAATGTGTTTTTACTCAAGAAATCAATGACTTTATAATAAACTTGATTGTGACCGTGTTGAACCTGCACAGAAAATGATATGCCAGCAGACATTAGAATTAATTATTTAATAATCTGTGTATGCTTTTGTATTTTCACAAATAATGGAGCAGACACAAGCTGCTGTAGCAACCAGGGACCTAAAAGCAGCAGACTGCATGTATATTTAATGTGTCTGGCAGTAAATATGAAAACACAACAACTCTTTTGGTCTAGACTGATGATTTGATTTACAATATTATTAATGCTCCTCTCTTTTACCATCTGTTGGACAAATAGTGTCACCGCATGTTTGATCTAAAAGATATCTTGATGTACATATAGTGACTTTTCAGGTTTAATGAAGGAGATAAGTAGGGGCATCAAAAGTTGAAATACTTTAAATGGCCATGGACCAGACCTGTGACAGACATAGTACTATGGTATTGCTGTAGTAATATATATGTTTTTTTATCAGTCATTTACTACACAATTATTAGTTGATAACCTTCTGTATCATAAGCTTGACTACACTACAAGGTTTCAATAGCCTTGAGCTTTTATTACAGCTAAACAGACACGAACACAGTATATGGTTTTACCTTATTCACCCGTTATATAGTGTATGCCCTTAATTTTCTGTTTATCAATTAATTAATCTGAAATAATGGGGCTACCTGACAGACCAAACCCAGGCCAGTAGTACCCTCCGTAGATGAAGACACGCCCCCTGTAGCCGCGCGACCAATCGGATCAAAAATCGCGTGAATGTATCTTTGCAGCCTCGCGCCTCCTCTTTCTCTGTGCTCGCTCGGCTTGAGATCCCGCATTTCGCTCGGTTAGCACGCACAAGCTAACAAGATGTCGAGGGTGTACATCGGACGACTGAGCTACAGGGCGAGAGAAAAGGACGTGGAGAGGTTCTTCAAAGGCTACGGGAAGATACTCGAAGTCGATCTGAAAAACGGGTAACGTTGAGGCCGTTTATCGATGTTGGTGAAGCTAATGTCTGCACAGGCCGCGCCGTGAAGATATAGCGTGCAGCCTGGGCCTTGTTGTTTGCAGCGGCCTGCTAATGCTAGCTAGCTAGTACGTTTTATATTTACCAATGCAAACCGTGGAGAATGTGATCTATAATGAAGTCTTAGTTATAATAAGGTGTTGATTGTTTCCTCGGTACAATAATACTAAAGCGATTGTTGTTGTTTGTGATCTTTAGCATAATGTTTGCGCTATCTCGACCACGGCTAACTAGCTAGCTAAGGTTAGACGTGGCAATGTCACAGGCGGGTGTGTGTATTGCAAGCAAACCGTGAGCTAAACAAGTGCAAGTTCAGTTACATTCGTGTGTAACTTTAGATTGGATTCCACTATAAAGGTTTCAGTTACATACATAGTCTTCCTGTTTAAAATGTCTTCCGGTTAGCTTCTACATTTAGCCAGGGCTGCAACGTTAGAGGTAATTTAGCAGTAGGCCAAGGCTGGAGCTCGGCTCTTCTAGTTAACGGGCAAGTTAGTTCCTTCATTAGTATCCAGGGCTGCAAACCACGATTATTCTCACCATCTATCATCGATTAATCGTTTGATCTAGTATTCTATGATATGATCT
>JAOVVB010241200.1:0-22006 GCA_028570985.1 Heterobranchus longifilis | reverse complement strand
AAAACACCCCCCCCCCCCCCCCCCCCCCCAATGTAGCATTCAAGCATCTACAGAAAATCTACAGTCAATCACCAGACCTTAATCTAATCAAGCTTGCATTTCACCTCCTAAAGAGGAAACTGAAAGCAGGAAGCCCCCCCAAAACATAGAGCTATTGAATGACTGTGGTATAAGCCTATAAAAGCATCACACAGAAAAAATATGCAATAGTTTAATATCAGTGGTTTGCTTACTTGATACAGTTATTGTAAGCAAAGGCTTTGCAACTCAATATGAAGCCTTATTTACATGGACTCTTCCAATACTTTGTGCACACCTAAAATTGATTTGCCTGCCACAAAATGTATAATTTTCTCAATTGAATAACAAATCTGGATATAATCAGTCAGTCATTAGAAGCTGAAGTTCGCATATATTGTCTCACATAATTACATTTTTTAAATCTTGAACACAAACGTCTTAGTTGTACAACAAATAAACTGAACTGGTCTTGCCGTTCCAATACTTTTGGAGGGGAGCTTTTGGCCCATATCAGGGGAGAAAAGAAGAGAGTCTATTTAATTTTGCTGAGTTTGGGACAGTTCTTTCTTAATCTCACTGACTGATACACACACAGGCTTAGGGTTATGGGGCTATTTTTAGCTCTAAGACAAGAGACCTGCACTGGAAGCAGTAGTGGAGTTAGTAATAACATTAGTGTTACTAATGCATGCCAAATTGTCTGTGTGTAAGAGCTAGATTAATGCCCACCTCTGTTTAGAGAGGGAGATAGAGGGAAAAGTAGAGAAGGAAGGGGGAGGGACAGTGGGTATAGAAGACCTGCAAGGTCAAAAAGACAGTGGGGCAGAGCAAGATGTAAAGGCAGTAGAAATAAAGAGACCACTAAACAGCTATGGATGCCGAAAGCCCTTATCCGGGTAAGATTATGGTGTGTGTTTCTTTGTCTGTGTGTGTGTGTGTGTGTTAAACAGAGCACGAGAGAGACATTAGTGGTGGTGTTGTTGTTGTTTAGCAGTTATAGACTTGTGGATAAGAAAAACTACACATGGTGAGAAAAAAAGGGGAATAAATCTCTCTCTCTCCTATTGCTGGAGATTAAAATAAAAGAGAAGTGAAGTGAAAGAACAGATTCTGTCTGTTTGCTCTTATTAACGGTATAAAATGTATACATGTATTAGAAGTGCAATGTACAGTGCTAGCTTCTTCAAAGTGGATTATTTGTTTGATTCAATGTGCCGAAAGCACCATTATTTCCAGTTTGTGTGATTGGCCCGAGCCAGAACATTTGAGTGCAGTTGTTCTAAATGCAACTTCCAAACTGCACAAAAAGACTAGAATCCACCCCAAAGACGTAATTATACGTGAGAGAGAACATTGATGTGGTTTGCATCTCGGATCTCATCTCCGGTGGCTTGACCTACTGTAATCTCTGCTTTACTGAGCTCACCAGTAAAGCCACATTTCTACTATATTTCTGTATAACCAGGAAAATAATATATTTATAGAGCCCACTACTGATTATTTGTGTAGCTCATGCAGACTGTGTATCTTATCACATATCATTATATCTTTAATAGGCTCTTCAGAAATAATCATTTAATTCATTGTAACATACTGTACTAAGTTTCATATTTATTTGTCGTATGCATGTTTCACCATTTTACAAAGAACATCTTCCTGAAACATCCTATGGCTATTATAATGAAATGCTCAATAATAATGAAGTAATAATAGAGAAATAATGAATGTCACAGCATGTGATGCTGCATGTCCAGTGTGATTTTATGATCTTTTTGGAATGTCGTGCCTCCTTTGGCTGCTCCCATTAGGGTTCACCACAGCGGTTCTTACATTTACACTTTATAGCATTTGGTAGATGCACTTATCCAGAGTGACATACATCTTATCTTATTACACATATGAACAGTTAAGCGTTAAGGCCCTGGCTCAGAGGG
This sequence comes from Heterobranchus longifilis, assembly GCA_028570985.1. Taxonomy (NCBI): domain Eukaryota; kingdom Metazoa; phylum Chordata; class Actinopteri; order Siluriformes; family Clariidae; genus Heterobranchus; species Heterobranchus longifilis. The sequence goes on along the minus strand of JAOVVB010241200.1, from coordinate 20,051 downwards.
CCAACATTGGCAGCTTGGCGGTGCTGGGGTTTGAACCTGGCACCCCAGTAGTCCAACAGCTTAACCACTCAGCCCCTAACCCATGTGTTTGATTTTTTGGCACGGGTTTTATGCCGGATGCCCTTCATGATGCAACCATCTGCTTTTTTTTTTACCCAGGCTTGGGACCAGCACTGAGAGTGCACGGACATGTCTGAGGGATTCAAACCTTGCTCTTCTGTGAGATAGGTGGAGATACTGCCACTGTACTAATGTGGTAAACCTAAAACCTAAAGTGAATGATGTATAATATTGTAAGTGTTTTGGAATGGGAATGATGGCCTGTTCAGAAATATTATACTAGACGCGCCCATGTGGAATTTAATTGCACACTCATAAGCGCATTTTGAAAAATATACAACGCCACCTTTATCTTTCACAATATCTTTAGTTTTATTATATGTATAGATTGTATGTTAATAATTTTTTGAGGTTTTGGTCTTTTGAAAGGCATTTTCACATTATGCTTGACTGATTTGTCTCATGCCCAGGAATGATTGCTCCCCTTACCCACTCCCTGGTGGGTAACGTTCACATTATTTTTATTCTCGGTTCTCGGGTACGCTTGCGAATTTTTACTCTCTGGATGCACACCATGTGGTAGTATGTACCTAGCTGGTTTGCAAGCATCCATTAAACACGAAAGGAAAAAAGAACAATTAAGTCGGTCTTAACACTATGCTAATATTATTGATATTTGACTCTCTCTTATGACTCTCTCGTGTCGATTTCTACTCTATCAGCTAAGGGTGTTTAGGTCAGAGTGTAAGATTTTGGTGTGCTACACAAATGCAGAGATTTTAGAGGAGACAGACGGCACTGATGTCGAGTTTTAAATGGCAGTGTGACACTTCCATTTTCAGATACGATTGGCTACCTTATCTGATTTGATCTGAGCACAGAACACTTGTGTTCTCAGTGATCAAAATGAATGTTTAGATTTTGGGGTCAAGTGCGCTCGGAGATGATCTCGGGTCACTATGTAAAAGCGACCCTAAATCATATAATAAAATCATATAAATCACATACTATATAATTTCGTGGATGCACCAGGTTTGATAAGTTCCCACAATAGCTCAGGCTTCAGGTTTCCATTGTGTACTATATAGACCAGTGGATCTTAGGTCCCCGGGAACATAGGACCCTAGAACTTTGGAACGATATCGAACCCTTCGTCATGCTCCTATTGTGTGTGGTATAAATCTGGTGAATGTAGGGCTCTGGGAACATGGGGATGATCCCAAAAAGATATACATCATTTAAAGCATTTAAATCATCATTTTTGAACTCCTAAATGTTTATGAACGTTCAACTACTGACGAACATTTATTCATTCAGTTTATCCAAAAAACAAAAAAATATATAATAATTTTAAGGTAACCAAAAAATTCTAGTTCTTGGATATATAATGTTCACTTAATGTTCATTGTGAGGGTTATTTGACCCTTTTTATTTTATTGTATTTTTTTAATTGTATGTCACACATACGCACACACACACACCTCATGGTCAGGAAAACTTTTTCTGTTTGACCTCACAGTGATTGACAGGTGCAGCAGCGCTGGTGTTGGTTCAGTGGATCTGTCCATCACAGTGGAAGGTGGGAGTGGAAGGAGGTGTGGCATGTACAAATGTGTGCCTGACTCCCAGGTGCACAGGTGTGTTCGGCTGGTCGGCTCAGAGTTTGTTAGGATAATTCTTTAAAGAAGAGTAAGGTCGCTCTGCGAAATCTGCTGTTTGCGGGAGAGGTCGGAGGTCACCATGCGGCGGTACAGGCAGGTGCCACGCTCGGATGCAGATGGAACTTTTACATACAGATGCACAAGAGACCGGACAACCTTCTTTTCTACACTGGGTATAGACATTGTGTGTGAGCAGCGTGAATGTATCTGATACTTGATCGTTAATTCTAAATCTTTGATTTCTTATAGATCATGAATACAAAACATATTATACGTCAGTATGGATGCACACCTATAGGCTGTTTCTGTGTCTTGTGTTAATTATTTTATTAATTTATGTAGAAAGAGGATAAAAGGATATTGGTATAAATAGTTTTATAAATAATGCATAACATATTCTCTCTCTCTCTCAATCTCCTTCTCTCTTTCAACCTCTCAGTAAGGGTATCATATGCTTGATAATGATCAACCCTATTTCCACTTCTCAACTTACAATACCAAACACACACACACACACATCACGCATGGAAATAGCAAATGTTAAAAGGAGATTTTGTAGCGATATTACAGTGATATTTGTCATCTTACTCATGCATCATTTAGCTTTTACTGAAAGTAGGACAGGTGGGCATACTGTAGCTCCACGGTGTATAGCTACAGGGTCTGTGATATTTGAAATATTTCAATATTGAGTACTGTTAATGTTCATGAATCCCTGGATTACAAGCTTTTGAGTGTTGTATCCTTTCCCCTTATGAGTTTAGATCCCAGTATTGTAGTAGGTTTAGAGAGCCTAGCGCAGAAGCCTTGCTGTTCTAGCACCCCTTTCATAATCGCCTCTCCCTAACCCTCTGCAAACGACCTGTCACAGACCAGTGTTTTTGCATATGTCATTCAAATGGTCTCTTGCTGCTGGTCTCTGGACAGACTCAGAAATGGAAAAATAAGAGACTCAGAGTCAGTTTAAAAGAGTTATATTGTCATAACTACCAACAGCATGCTGTGCAATTCTAATACATGGCAAAATTGAATGGGCGGTGTGTGTGTGTGTTACTAAGAGAGAGGGATGTGTTAAATGAGTGGAACCTGGTGTCTGGTTGGATACTCTCAGATGTCTTCTTTTCTCTTAATTATTAATTACCCATACACAAACACACACCAAACCTTCTGAACTCTAATTCATGTTAACTCTAGTTATTTGTACGAAACTAAATTCAAAGTATTAAAATTTTTATTCAATGCCTTGGTGTTAGCATTATATAGGGATCTTAGGTGCATTTAGATACCTTGCCGATATCGATTACTTGCTACTTGTCCGTGAGCATGAAGTGAACAGACTCTTTCGACTTCTCCCAACATCTAAAGCATATTATCAAACTCACCTTCTATAGAGAATGGGTAAGCCATAACATTATCTTAACAAAGTTGATCACTAACCATATACCAGCAGACTAAAGACAAGATCATGGTCGCCCAAGCTCACCCATGTCCTCAGGGACCAAAGACCGGCCTGCCCTGCCCGATTCCAAAGAAAAGCCAATGCGGCACAAATCACAGAACAAAGTCAATGCTGGCCATGACAGAAAGGCACTAGATCACCATGCGCTGACCCGGCCTTAAAACTCCCAAGATCCCAAACAGTCCCATCCTGCAACCGACAGCACTCAAAGGATCCACTGACAACGTCCCAACAGCACATCCCCCCGAGGCCCTGCAGAGCTGCAACTGATGGCAGAAGGGGAACCCAAAACCTGGTCGATTTTCCATTTAATGGTTTTCTGGCTGATGTTGTGGCACACTACATTCTGGGTAATGCACTGCTCCAGCATATTAGGATCCACCTCTTCAAATAAATAGTAAGAAGGGAACAAAAAACACAGGTTCATCAGGACAGACAGACGAGAGAGAGATGCACTGCTAGCACATGAGTTTAATGCTACAGTTATTTGCTGACCTCCGAGCCGGAGAGCAGGGAACACAATCTGACCTGATTGCTGTTACTGCAGTTCACTTACAGAAGGATAGTTCTTCGTCACCTTCTCATCAAGGATGTCAACACTGCTTGCCACACTGACAATAGAGTGGAGGAGGAGATTTGTGTAAAAAATTATGGGGGTCTTTTCAACGTGCACAGGGAGTGTATAGGGCTTCCCGGCTTTAAAGCAGTATAGGAATAGTTTTCCGAGTTCATGGACACTGTATTAGACCGATGTGCAGTACAGGTATAATTTTAGTCATTTAGTAATTATTAGTTTTAGTTTAAAATCTTCAACAATTTAAGAATTGTTTTTTTTTTTTTTTTTTTTTTGTAATTATGAAGCTTTTCTGAGCAAGCAGACAATAAACTGTTATTGAACTCTTTTTCTTTGAATCCCATATAACCACCAGGGGCAGCGAGAGTGATGTGGAGATCTTCCAAAAAGTCAGAAAATGACACATGACTAAGTATTTGAAATAAATACACCTGTCATAGACCCATCTGCCCCTGTTTCTGAATGAAAGAGTGGTTTGAGATGATTACCACACTTGCAGTGCTGAGAGGGGCAATTTTAACCTTGTTGAATGTGAAGAGTGCGCGCAGTGATGCCCAAGCAGTAGCAGTGCAGATGTCTGTGTAATGCCTTTAAGGAATAGATGCTACTTATAAATAGAATTGCTTATTCGGTTGCACATTCTATAGACCATGATGATGTCATCCATCACCCAGTGGGCCAGTGTCTGCTTAGATGTGGGACAGATGAACAGTTGGTCTTTTAAGTTCCACAGGGACCATACTGAGCACAGCAAGGACCCTCTGTAGGCTTACCTTCATGAATCACTGCAAGGTTAATAGATTTATTTATTTTTTTGTAAAAATGGTGTCAGCAGAAGTCAACTAAAGAGTCAGCTGATCATCAATGCTCGCAAAATAAGCTTAAAATGTTCAGTCATCTGGATTATTTAGCCGAATTGATTGCTAGCAAAAACTGTTTTCAGAGATTTGATATGAGTTCATTATCTTGCATGAGGTCATAAAGAGGGGCCCTCAGTGAGAGATCTGATGCCAGCACTAATTTAATAATGGTGAAAGTAAATGAGGCCCCTCAGTGATGCCATCTCCACATGCAAATGTTGTCACACAAGCCCAGTGTTCATGGCCATACGATGATCCCTAGCAGTCACTGAGAAAAGGTGGTATTTTGGGATTTGGGCAATGCACCAATTCAATTCAATTCAATTCAATTTTATTTATATAGCGCTTTTAACAATCGTCATTGTCTCAAAGCAGCTTCACAAAAAATTAAAGAAATTTTTTTTTTTTTTTAGAAAAGAAAAGAAAATATTTGAAAGTGTGTATGTATGAGAAAAATGTGTCTAGATAATAATGAAATGAATGAATGATGAATGAAATGTCTCTGATGAGCAAGCCAAGGGTGACGGCGACGGTGGCAAGGAAAAACTCCCTGAGATGGCAATAGGAAGAAACCTTGAGAGGAACCACCAGATCCAGTAAAGATGTACACTCCTACTACAAGAATGGCATTGTCTTTTTTTATATGGCATTTGAGATCCAGCTGACGGTCAAGCCCAAAGAGACCTTCCATCAGCAATTCTAAGGTTATTAAAAAAAAAAAAAAGCTGATACAACCCAGCGAGTCTGATTCGTCATTAAAATGGCATTGTTTTTGCTAGCATTCTCATTGAATGTAGCTGCACACTGATGAACTTTCTTGGTTGTTTCAGCATTTAGGACATTTTTCTGAGCGCCCAGTAAGAGCCATCGTATCTCTGTGTACAAGTGGTCTGCTTCTTGGCAAAGGTTCATAGGAGCTATTCATCCAAAATAGGAAATTGTCCTTAATTCCTCTGGACATCAGAGTTTAAAAGGAGATTTACAGAAATCTCACAAACATTCATGGTGCTACAAAGGGGAAAGTCCAACGAAGACTGCTGAGCTTACATAGTGGACCCAAGTTGTTTAAGTCATCAGCATTTCATGTTTTGTTTAAAAAGATAAAACAAATGGAATGTTTGTTCTCTTTCAGACCAAATATTTTGTTAATATGATTGCAGTGAGCAATCAGAAGGTATGCCATCTCATAAAAAAATTAATTAATACATTTATAAATAAATATGGGTAATGTGTGGAATTGGAAGACAAACTTTGAAAAGCATGCATGGTCTGGGACAATAAGGACATGGAATTGGGTATGCAGCTTTATCGATGTGAACCGGTTCTGCGCTTACATTTCCTCTGATGTCCTTAGCATATGAAAAGAATGGTTGTTTAGGAATCAGTCCAGCCCCATCGGATCTGGAAGTGGGTGTAAAATGCCATCCTTCTTCTGAACCTGGAAGTGTGTGCTCAACCACAGGGGTTTTCTGAAGAGAACAAACTTAATGCGCCAGAGCGACATCTTTGTTGCAGTTGGTATTTTGAAGTCACTCTGAAACCCATGATATTAGGGGGGGTCAGTTGATATTGTCTCCAAAACTCGGATCTGATGCAGTTGCTGCCCGTGGCTATAAAGCATGCCGCAGTTCTTCACGTCAATTGGAGTCAGTTCTATAAATTTGAACCTGCAGTCGGGGCTGAACACGCAGATGGTCTGTGCCACATAATGTTAAGCGTAACTGTTCCACTTTGCGATTGTTGGGTGTTTAGTGACCCATACTTTTTACTGCAGAGAACGAGTGAGCTGCTTGCATTTGGCTGAGAGAGTGTACAAACAGTTCCCTGCATATCTGAGCACTGCCTGTAACTCATCTAACTTAATCTTGTTATATAAACATTGCCTTTTCCATCTAAATGGTTGTAGACAAAAATGCATGTTCTCCCCGTTCTTGGTGGGTTTCCTCCAGGTGCTCCATTTTCTTCTCACAGTCCAAAAACATGCAGATAAGGGGAATTGTAATTTTAAAAGAATTGTAATTCCCAGTTGTGTGTGTGTCTGGGTGTGTGTTTGTTTGCATTGCAGTGAATTAGCACTCCAACCAGGGTGTCCCCCACCTCATGCCCACCTAGGCAGTATGGTGAATGAGTGAGTGGAAGAGAGGGATAACGATCTGTTGGCACATTATCAGTTTACTAAAGAAAACTAGAAATAATGCAACCAACTTAAGTAAAAAGTATAAAAGGAATCTTCTGGAGGAAAGGTTTTCTAACATGTGCACCTGACTTTTTTTTTTCTTTTTCTTTTTTTTTTAAACAGAGTAAAGCTTGTATCAGTACACTCCATGTTTCCGCACTGAGCTTGCTTTTGAGGACTGAGTAATTCAGATCGGTGTGAAGTGCAGGGCCTCAATAATATCTCATGCCTGTCTCATGGCCTTGCGTACATATGAACACTGAAAGCTGTCTCTCGCTACAGGTGTGTGTGGATGCTGTGGACGGTGCCGTCCCCGCTACAAACGCTTGGTGGATAACATTTTCCCCGAGGACCCAAAGGTAGTACTACTTCAGCCACACACACCCACACACACAGTCAATATCTATCAGCAGAATTTGTCTTTCACAAAGACTTGTAATTGTAATTTATGTATGTCATTATATAATGAATATATAAAAATATATTAAAATACTGTTACAAAAGCTGTTACTTAATTACCTAATGCCATATGTGTTATTTAATAGTTTTTAAAAAAATCCTGTATTGTTCTAGAATGTAGAAAATTAAATCCAAACTTGTGTCCAAACTTTCGACTGTTATTGTATGTTAGCTTCTTTATTGGCAACATAAGCTTCAGGACTTGTAATATTCGGTTTATTGGAAATGTTATATTATAATGCAGCAAAAATCATTAAACAGGAGCTGAAGTTTGGGAGAGTAACATGCCCTGTGTAGAGGGTTTTGTACAAAGTTCTGGTAATAAAGGTTCTGTCTTTTTTCTTTTTTAATGCTTTTGTTCTACAGCGAATGACCTTTTCTAGAATCAATGCGAACATTTTCTCATATTTTTGAAGTTATTTATTAAATTGCAGAATCCTTTTACTTTTCATGCCCTTATGTTTGCAGGATAACACGGTCACAGACAAAATACTCTAACATAACACTAATCTTAGGACATCTATTCACAACTGATGAGGATGACTTTAACACCTACTGTTAAGCAGATGGGAGAAATGACTATGACTTTCACAATCTGAAGTTAGCCTTAGTAATAATTAGAATAATTTCAGATATTAAAAACTGTGAAGAAATTAAGGATATGAACAAAATGGGCTGTTAACTTTACACTTGTCAAACAAGTTGTAGGCCATGTATAATTTTTGCTCACATAAGCAACTCCCTCTATAATTTTCTATACCGCTTATCCTGTACAAGGTCGTGACTCAGGACAGACCTGAGCATTTCTCCAACCTGAGATCTCCAATCTCTTAATCATTTGCGATTAGAGATTGCAACTTAACTACTTACATGGACGATGATCCCATAAAATGTGCATTTATTTACATGCTTAAAGCATTTAATCAGAATAACCTTATTGACATGCGGAAAGTGGTGCCACTCGCTGGGACCCATTTATTCTTCTCCAGTTTTGAGGTTAGATTAGGCTTCCTATCTTTTTTTGATGAACCTCACCTTTTTCAGATCAAGTTTTTACATGGCCCATATTTCCCTACTGTACGGATTATAAAAGGTTTACTCCACCCCTCTCATTCTGATTGAAAATTCATTATGATCGGGTCGCATCGGGTCAGACAGTTCTGACTGGGGTGATTACATGATGCACTTTTATTGTGATTGGGTGATTATTATAATTAGTAGTGGAATATTAGTGGTTGTGTAAATGCACCTAGTGAACAACTGATAAGTTGTTAAAGGACTGTATTAGAGGATTGTTAAATTAATTTTAACTTGCTTAAAATACAAGTTTTTTTTCTTATAGGATATGTTCTCTCACTCTCTCACTCTCTCTCTCTCACACACACACACACACACACACACACACACACTCCCGTTCACAGGAATGCATCTTTAAGCATGATTGATATGCTCAGGGACATGCTGCTTACACTTTACTAATACACATTTTCACACTTTTCCTCGATTGCTCAGGGGAGTGACATGTAGAGTTGGACAGAGGTTCATTAATGAAATTAGCAGCTACAGAGCTTTGGGATGGAAGTGCTCTGGGGTGATGTGGCTAAACACTGCTCTTGCTGATTTGCACCAACCGGCTTGATGGCTACTTCTCAGTGAAGATTACCCAACTCCTTGGTGGACAAACCACAGCTTAAAGGCATACGTCCTTCAAAAAAGGAAAAAGTTCCTATTGATGTATCTTTATCAAGTTTAGTCTTTTTTATCAAAAAAAAAAAAAAAAAAGAGTTGCTGTGGTCTCTTGAATGAGGGATTATACCTGATTTGGAAAAGGTTAATCTTTGGTGGTAGTAAAGACGAGGGCCATTCAAGTTAAACCAGGACAGTTGTTCTTGCGAGTGGAATTCTTGTTGCAAACTTGCAGAAGAGACACATCTGTGTTGTGGGAACACACAATCATTTATGAACATGACTTGCACATTACAGTAATTTGGCTGGGAGTTATTGTCAGATCACCCATACAGTCCTGACCTCGCTAACTATTTCCAAATGTTTTGGCCGTTAAAGGGGTTCCTGGAAAGCCAGCGTATATAGTATATAGTATAATAAGACAAACAAGATATAAAAGCTAGGTTCATGATACCACTTCATTATTGTTTCCCTCACTCTCTTTGCTTCGATCTTTTCTTCACCTCTCTTTCTTGCTCTCACTTTTTAAGGATGGCTTGGTGAAGTCAGACATGGAGAAGCTAACATTTTTTGCCGTATCAGCTCCAGAGAAGCTTGACCGTATAGGAGAGTATCTTGCAGAGCGCCTTAGCAGGGATGTGGTCCGACACCGCTATGGGTGAGATGCCCGCACACACACATACACATACACACACACACACACACACACACACACACACACACACACACACACACACACACACCCTTTGAATATACCTTGCTGTTATACTGTGCATGCAGCTTTATGAATAAATGTGTGTGTCTGTGTTTGTGTGTAGGTATGTGGTGATTGCAATGGAAGCACTGGATCAGTTGCTGATGGCATGTCACTCTCAGAGCATTAAACCCTTTGTGGAGAGTTTTTTGCATATGGTGGCAAAGCTTCTGGAATCCAAGGAACCAGACCTGCAAGTGTTGGGGACCAACTCTGTAAGTGTCTCATTGTGCTGTTTCGATAAATGTAACGGCTAATTAAGAAGATTAGGAACAGGGAGCTCACAGTGGTCTCGAGAATGTCACTTCTAGATTGTCTTGTTCTAGAATGACAATGGAGGTGGTGGTAAATGTACAGTATATGATTTAGGACAGATACCTGATATAAACAATAATGTTCTTATTACCCAGTATATTATTGTAATTACAGTAGAGATTCGTGGTTGTTCATTAATGCACACTGGGTAGTTTAGTGCCGGGCATTAATCAGAAAAAACTGTGAAAACTCAAAAACACTGAGTGTTTATCATTCACTTGAGTCAAGCTGAAATGAAGTCACACAGATTAAACAAGATCATAGTTATTATTTCCAGGTGCCGTTGTAATCCTTTTTTAACAAGTTGAAAAGTTTTACAAGTTAAAATTTTAGAGATCTCTGTTTCAGGGTCAGTAGCTGGAACTATAACAACCCCTTTGCAGAGAGACATTTGAAAACACAGGAAACTAGACTTCCCTAAAAAAAGGGGACCCCAGACAGTGCCCAGTATTAGAGCTGGAGTAGGGGCTATACAAATTGTGATCACCTCTTTTTTTTTTTTTCCCCACGCTTGGAATGATGTCATACCAGGTGGGAAATATAAATAATGTGTCTAAGAACATTGATGGACAAAAAAAGGCATAGAATGTTTTTGTCTCGTATTTTGTCTCATATTTAATTGAATAACCCACATAAATGTACACAAATTTTGCAACATAAATCCCCTTTAAGACGAAACAATGGCATTGTGGTTAGCACTGTGACCTTGCATTAAGAGTTAACCTCGGTTAAGGGTTTGATTCCCACCTCAGAACTGTGTACCTGTTTGTATGTTCTCCCTGTTCTTGGTGGATTTTCTCTGGTTTCCTCCCACAGTCCAAAGGCATGCAGAGTAGGTTAACAGGGTTTAGCCCACCTCGAGCCTTGGCTAGTCTCCAGCCCTATGAACAAGAAAAGTGGTATAGAGAAGGAGTGGGTGAGTAAGGTCCCCTTTAACAGTATACATTTGAATCATCATGTGGAAGGAACGTGTCCAAAGGAAAAGCTAATCAGTTTCAAACTCAGGAGCAGTATAGACATAAATTTAAATCAGCAGCCTTGATCTCTGTCACAAAGTCTTGTCTCTTTTTGTTACACATTTATATGAAGTATGATCTATTATGTTAAATTAACTTCTCAGTTATGTTTAGACATTCAGATGGGTGTGTCTAAGTGTGTGTTTAAATAAAATGTGCAACCAAAAAAAAAACATTTCCTGCTTTTTGTCCATTTATATAGTGGCTGTGGCTTAATTATTAATTGATTAATTCAAATTCAAATTTTATTTGTCACATACACAGTCATACACAGTACGATATGCAGTGAAATGCTTAGACAACTGCTCGTGACCAAAAAATTAAAATTAATTTGATTTTCTCATTTATGTGACCTCATATAAGAAAATCCCTCCTAAACTCTAGAGACTGAAATTGCCATTTCAGAAGAGCAGTAAAAGAGAGGGAGTTTTAGATATGACCGGTAATGCATTTTGTCATTTTTATCTCAGCTAGTGTGTTACCAGACACATACTGAAGGACCTCTATTAACTTAGTAAATAAATAGTAAAATATGGGGCATTTAAAATGTACTTTACACTTGAAGGAAGCTATTAAAGAAACAACAGTTTCCTACATTTGACTTTGCTGTGACCTTGACCCTATTTGGATCAGTTCCAGAATCCAGTCAGGCCATCTGCTAGTTCCAAAGATATTTCCACTTGCATCCTACAAAGATTCAACCAACAGATGCCCTGTTTTTAGCTAACACTAATTACTAACAGACTGACCTATAAAATCAAGTGAGAGATAAAGAGAGAGAGAAAGATCACTCTGCAATGCTAGCCTTCACCTTTAGTGAGTGTTGTCTTTGTCAGATTTAGTTCAGAAGAACCTAAAATAGTGCTCTTGGATACGGAAACAAGCTGCATAATTTAACGGTGAATGGGAGGTCGAGAGAGAGATGATATAAAGTACTTTACGAATTAAACAGCAGAAAGCAAACGAACACTGGAGAGAACGGAAGGACAAAAAGAATTAGTGGTGAGGTGGGTGGATGGTGTGAAATGCACCACTGAGAGAATTCTGAAGTGCTGAGATGTTTACTCTCTTTTTCGTGATTTTTTTCTTTTCAGACTTTAGGCAGAGCTTATAAATCCTAGACATTTGCTACAATGATGGAAGAGCTTGGAGACATTTTCTTTCAGGGTGATTTGGAAAAGAAAAGGAAATCTAAAGGCTGCAATCTGAGTCAAGGAAAACTTATCAATTATAAATAAAGGCCATCAATTATAAATGCCATTAGAAATAGAATAGGCTGGAGGTCTAGAGGTCAAAGATTTATGAGTTAGTGTGTTTTTTTTTTTTTTTCCTAATACAGATTAGATATAATCCCTTACACCTTTTCAGCAGCTCTGAAACTAACCTAGTAATCAAGGGGTTGAGCAGAGGTAAATACATAATCATCTATACATACAATAAAACTTTAAAGTTGCCGTGTCTGTACATTGAAGATATTTGTGAGAAAATAACTTTGATGCGTATAGGAACACATCAAGAGGGTTTTATGTTTGTCTGTTTGTGCACACATCATGTAAACTGAATGAATTTTAATGGAGTTTGTTCAGGTGTATTTGGCTGAGGGTGAGGGAGCATATAGGCTTTGTTTCATCGCAATCGGCCCACGGGAAGAGAAGATATGCTAATTTGAAATAGAAATAGAACTGATCCTTATATCAGGAGAAAAAAAAACAAAAAAAAAACATGTAGACCTTGTAAAAATCATTACTTTATCTCAAAATCCATTAATACGCGCTTATGAGTGTACAGTTGCAATCTAACGAAGTCGGGGGCACAGCCAGTTCTACATATATGATGTTGTTTTTCTCTTTGTTTCTCTATTTAACGTTAATAATTAAACAGCGAATGTCAAAATGCGACATGACATCTGTGACACGCCCAGAGCTGCTCACTGAACAGATTACACCGCATTTGGAGCCCGTTATAGTTATGAGATGACCCACCTTCCCCTGTTATACAGACGCATGCTCACATACACACACATCCCTCATTACACACACACTCAACTCTTAATTGAAACCAAAAATGCTGATTAAAAAACTTGAAAATCCTACGATTTTTTCCAAAAGTTTCTGATATTCTTCATTTTCCATAACTTTTCCATACATTTTCCAAAATGTATTTGTTTGTTTATTTATTTGTTTGTTTTTAATCGAGAAGAAATCAAGGGGCAACTTCCTGTTCTGAAAAATGTGCCAAAACACGCAGTTCCTCAAATGACCACTATGGTGAGCGGCTCCAAAAGTGACTCATTGTGAAGTTAAAATAACCAACTTTTTATCCAACGCTTTTCAATCTGGTACGAAAAATGGTTTTTGGTTTCCATAACTAGACGTCCCATTCATGCCAACAGGACGCAGGTGAATCTTTATGAATCTCATCAATTAAAATTACATTAAGCCTTAAAATTATACATAATTAGGGGCGAGGCTGATTTGAGTGACAGTTGGCATTGCAGGCATCAAACCGCTATCTGTCTGCTATTCTTCAATTTAGCTGGTCAGTTAACTAGAATTGCTGTAGTTTAACTTACTGCAAGAAATGCAGGATACAGATGACAAGTCTTAATCAAATGCAAAGTATCGTTAGCATATAAATCAACGTTAATTAAAGTTAAGTTAGATTGTGGTAAAACCGAGGTAAATAGGCGTGTTCCAACCAACACCCAAGCTCTGTTCATTCCGCCCATTTGCCCATTTATGGTTTATCGGTGGATTTAGACGGAGTCGGCTCCTGCCAAGTCTGATACGAACAGAGCTCTCACAGTCGAGCTTCAAAACCGCTCTTCAGAAAACCTGGGGGTGACGTCATGGACCTGCTGGACCGGTTTGTTCAGTTTTTTTTTTAAATAGACTGTGACAAAAAAGACAGAAAAAAGGAACTACCAGGCAGAAACTGAGAGCGCTTTGAATAGTCACAAAAAACCAAGCGTAGATTAAAAAAAAAGTAAGTAACAGAAAAAGTACCAGAACAGTAAGTATCTTTCTTCCAGAGCATCTTTCAAAATCAAGTAACCAAAAAAAAAAGAAAAAGCAATAATTAAATATTAAAATATGAAAATTCTAAATTCACTACAACTAAAAATTCTAAATTTTTATATCATAGTTTTATATAATTGTTGTTTTTCTGCGAATATATAAGCATATAACCGTATGACCATCTCTCTTAACCATCACTAAACACACAAAAGCTGCAACTTCTTCCCATTTTGTTAAATAATGCCCTCAAAGTTGTCCCCCAACAATACATTCCTTTCTTTCCTCCTCACCTGGATCTCCTGGTTCGACCCGAGCGGTCTGAAGCTCCAGGACACGGATGCTGCGGTCTCGGACACCGGCTGCGTGGACTTGAAGGTGCACTTGAGCCGCACGTCTGTCCCGTTAACCGCCGTCAGCTCTTTGGATGTGAACACCTCGATCGCCGATGCGTGATGCACACCTGGAGACGCACACGGTGGAGACATGGGACTTTAATGTCAACAAAGAATGTTGATGCTAAACCTAGCGGAAAGTCACTGTTCCCACGCGGACCTGATTTTTTTCTCCACTTATACCTACATCTACATTGTGGAAAGTTCATGAGAACATGATCTCATTCACAAGCCCCTTACAGTTTACAGTTGTTACTATGGAAACAAGTGCATATTTAAATCTGTGATTTGCAGCTCCGGTACTTTCAGAGCCTCTGACCAATCAGAATTGAAAAAAAAGGAAAAGAAAAGAAAAGGCTTCCCGTTTATCGCCACGTCTCAGTGACGCATCAGGTTGGTATTGCGGCGCCTAAAACATTCCTAAAGCCCCACACATCTGCACTCTGCCTGCTCTCCATTTGGGACACGCCCCACAACTGTGGGTTTTGGACTGGAGTTTTTCGATGACATAATCCTGTTTCTCCATTTCAGAAACATTCAGGAAAAAAGACAATAGTTTTCACTTTTTAGGTTTCACTTTTTTCATTTGTTTCAGGAGTTGATGTGGGCTTTCGTATGGGACGGAGTGAGTGTGTGTTTGCGTGCGTGCGTGTGTTTAGCACACTGTTTACATTTCTTCAGAGTAAATCTGGCTGGTTGGAGAGAGACGAACTCTGCACCACGCTGCGGCCTTCACCCCACCCCTCTCGCCGGCTCTTGCTAAATGTAGCAGCTCTGCTTCGCCGACTAACATACAAGCACATGTGATCGCATGAGAATGCAAATGAAAGCCACAGCATGTGTGTTAGGCAGGGTGATGTCCGCCCAGGAAAACATTTAAATAAAACGTCTCTCTCTCTCTTGAAACTTCAGAAGAGTGTCTGGTTTCTTCCTCAACCTAAAGCTTTACGCTGCAGCTTAAAGCTTCAAGCATGAAGGATTTTATAAAGTTAGCCTTAAACGTACATTTGGCCGCGCTGTTATCCAGCAGAACCGACTCACGTAGTAAACAGAAGGAGTGAGGAGTGAGGACTTGTGACCTTCATGTGAAGTGGAAAAAGTAGACGCAGTAGGATGGAAGATTTTTCTTAACCGACAATTGAACATGTTAACAATCAATAACTGATTCATTATTAATAATTTATGACAAACCAACAGAGGATACATACAAGTTTTACTTACTGTAGGCAGTTCTAGCGGCACAATCAAGTCTTTCCCCAAACACTGAAGAAATTGTGTATCATATTGTTATGTAAAATGAGTAAACCCTTATATAATTGCATGTGGAGCACTTATTCACTCAGCCACCACAAAACCACCATCCGGCCCGTTGCTGCGCAGCCCGACCTGCATCTCTACATGTCGCAGCGACACTGACCGCAACAACTGTGAGCGTTCCTCATGGTAGCAACACACTTCTGTTTTTTTCTTCGACTTCTCGAATGTGGACCAAATCAGGGAGAGACTAAATGAAGGAGTCTGAAATATTTTCAACTGCTGTTCAACATCTAGAGCTCCAACTCCAACCAGATCCGCTCGGTTCCAATCGTCCCAAAAACAAACAAAAACATATAAGGCTCAATAGCGAAGAGACCAGGCGTATATGTGAAACGCTCACAAACATGCGACAGTTCTTGCTGTTAGCGAAATCGATCGCCGAGCTCCTGTTAAAATAATGATGGTGGAGAGGGAGCTGGACTGGAAGAGAGTCGGTCCGTGTTCAGGAAAGGAATCGCCGAGAGCATGTAGGAAGTCTGGCTAGTCAGGACTTTAGCTTAGACCTGGGCTGTCGAGGTTACCACTACTACGAAAACAACCCGTATCGATTATTACATTTGTAATTGGTTACATTCTCCACTGAATAACATCTTTAATGCACTAAAAAATTTTATATTTTGAATAAAAATCCATGTCTTTATGGACCTTGCTTTGGTATACAGTCAAGTTGAAACTGGTGTTTTTCAGGAGTTGGGCTCGGTCCCTTACTTCCAGTGAAAGGAATTGTTAATGCGTCATCATACCAAAACATTTTGTACTATTTCATGCTCCCAACTTCAGGGGAACAGTTTGGGGACGGCCACCTTTCTGTTCCAACATGACTGAGCACCAGTGCACAAAGTAAGGTCCATAAAGACATGGATGAGCGAGGAGAGTTTGGTGTGGAAGAACTTGACTGGCCTGCACGGAGTCCTGACCTCAACACCTTTGGGATGAATTAGTGCGGAGACTGTGAGGCAGGCCTTCTCGTCCAAAATCAGTGTCTGACCTCTCAAATGCGCTTCTGGAAGATGGTCAAAAATTCCCAAAACACACTCCTAAACCTTGTGGAAAGCCTTCGCAGAAAGAAAAGTAGAAGCTGTTATATTAAACCCTATGGATTAAGAATTGGATGTTACTCAAGTTCATATGCAATACTTTTGGTAATATAGTGCGTGTGTGTGTGTGTGTGTGTGTGTATGCTTAGAAGTGTGTATCAGGCCTGTGATCCAAGGTGCAGGTGCATTCTTTAAACAATAAAAAGTTTGGAATGTGTGTGAGACTGGAAAAATTTAAACAGTCCATTGAATCGAGACTCGAGGTCAAATTCCATAATAGAAGACTAGACCATAAAAACATCAGGGCCGAATGTTAGTTAGTGTTCGTATTTTTATTTTTATTTTTTTACCTGTTAAAAATGTTGCACTTCAGTTTACAGGCTTAAAGTGATTCATGTGGATTGTTTAACAAGCTGCAACATGTTCAACACATTAAATGCCAACGACACACCAGTCAATGACAACAACAGCAACAATAAAAATAATAATACCATTAATAATACTCCAGTCCAACGCTTGTTTCTGACGCCTATTGTTCTTGGATTAAAATATAAAAGACAGATGATTCCTTTCACTTCTCTCGACCTACACAGATCGCAATTTATGACATGAACAAGTTAATCAGTAAGTGAGAGAGAAAATGAAACAACTTCTTTCGTTAAATCTTTCGTTTACTTTCGGTTTATGATCTCCTATTCCAGCACTCAGAATGTTACTCGGTACCACGAGTGAAAACCAAAACCCAAACCGCCAGTCCCAGTCATCACACAGCGCTCTGAACAGCGGATCTGGCTGAAGCAGCCAATCAGACGGAAGGGATTAGTCAGAGGAGCCACTCTCAGTTTCCAGCAAACACAGCGTGGGGAGAAGGTGGGGGGGGGTTGGTCCCAGTTTTGGTTTCATCAGATCAAAGAAAGTGTTTGGAGTCTTCAGTTTATACTTTGCCGAATTCAAATGGAGGATTCGTACAGCACGACAAGCTTTGTGGAGAATCCAGGAGAGGCTGGTCCTGTAGCAACAACACTGTATAGTTACACAAGCTGTTGTACTGTACTGTACATGTCCACTGAATTGTATGTACTGTACATGTCTATTGAAAGCCTGTGCATTCAGCTTGTGCAGTGTATCTCATATAACAAAGCGTCTGATCGGAGACGAGAACATGCTCAACAGCTACGAGATTAAATCGGTCTTTTGTACAGTAAGTCGACTGATTCCTTGAATCGACAGGGCGGTTTTCGTTTCAGAATCCACTCACGATTTTTTTAAATTGTTAGCAATTGTTTGTAAACAATTGTTACATGGACTACAGCTGTACCATTCCTTGGTATTTTGCAGGGTTTACTAGGATTTACCAAATACTAATTCTTGTGCGTGGATGCGATACTAGAGATTCCAACACAAAATAAAAAACGACTCGGTTATAAACCTTTTTTTTTTTCGGCTGATTTATGTACCGCCACATTGACTTGAAAGTTTTTTTTTAACAATTTATTACATTTATAATATTTTTAAAAAAGAGACGCACCGGTTGATCAGGTGGTGACCGTAATTGGCCGGTTTTCAGCTTGATCAGACATGACTGTTCACACTGGACATACCCGATTCTGTGCCGAATGCATTTTGATGACGTCTCCTTATCAAAATTTGCGCGTATTAAAAAGCCCTCGATCTGCCTTTTCTTCTCAAAAATCTGTAAGCTATTTACTCATTAAACACACTCACACCAGTCTTAAAACCCTGCGAGTGCTAATTAGCCTCGAAACACATTAGTGCGTGCTAGAAATAACAAAGTCAAATAAAACGCTCAACAAACACTCAAGACTTTGGAGACGTTTAAAACGTCGCAGTTTCTTTATGATCCTACAGGTGGCGCTCTCTTAACTATTCCCATGTTTTCATCCTATGTGGTAGGAGTGAATTACTTGCTAAGTTTGTTTGGAAATAATAATTATGGCGGATGACAGAGATACACGCCGCTCAGTAACAATGTAGCTTTGTGTATAAATTAATTTAATTAGAAGTTAAATGTTAAACTCTTGTATTTGAAGGTAGTTTGTAGTCTACGTTTGGGTTTTAAGTGAGAAAACTAATGTTATAAGAAATGGCCTACATTTACCTATTCATGTTCAATTCAGTTGTGAAGATAACGTATAAAACTTTTGAGATGAGATTTAACTTTTGTTTAAAGGTTCAAGATCTTAAAATGTTAACAAAATTGCCAAAAATTCTAATATTGAATCAGGATATTTATAAAATCGCGATACGTACAGAATCGCAATAATGAACGAATCGGCACCTGGGTATCGTGATAATATCATATCCGAGAATGACTGGCGATACAAATTCCATAGCTAATGTGCAGTACTGCCTCCTACTGGCCTGGAGTACATAGCGGAAGAATTGCTTTGTATGAGTCTTGAAATCTAAACAAGTTACACAGCATTTCAGTGTTTATTATATACTTTTAACAGTTATTAATACGTAAAAATCTGTGAATAAATATTAGTGCTACTGAATCGAATCAAATCGAAACAACGGCTAGATGATGGCATGTCCTGACATGATGTTCTCAGGACTACCACACGTTTACCACACGTTCATGTCACTTTCTCACAACAAGCACGTTATCTGAAAAACACAAGGTCATATAAGGCTCAGATGTGTTCTGGGTGTATGGGAATGTAGTCGTGTGAGATAATAGAAATGCTGCCACATTTTTTCGTTTGAAACACATTGTCACTAAATACTCGATTCTGATTGGTCGGAACAGCAGCAGTAGCAGCAGTAGTAGTAGTAATTCCATTTACAAGATAAAAACTGTGCAAACCCTTACACATAAATGGTTTTTTTTCTTTGTTTTGCTTTAATGCATAATCATTATTGTGGTGTTGGATGGCTGTGGAATCAGCGCTTTGTAAGAATCAGAAATTAAACTGGAACTGAGTTTTCAGGTCAGAGAAGTTTGTCTTGTTTCATGAACCAAACCGTAAACGGAAATTGATAAAATTATGTACATCCTGAAGACTGTTATTGAATGCATGAAGGAATCTGAGGTCCATAACATGTCCTGTAAATGTCTTTATGCAGTTTTAATACAAATAAATGAATATTTGCCATGCATTCAACTTTAAATGCAAAAAGTTTAAGCATGCAGTTGCCTAATAGTAGGGAGAGGCTGTCAAACACACACACACACTCACACACACACACACACACATGCATAGGTATAGCAGAAGTTTAAGATTGATATCACAAACCCATGTAG
>JAOVVB010241199.1:0-37449 GCA_028570985.1 Heterobranchus longifilis | reverse complement strand
TTTTCTTCTCCTATGTATTTTTATTTTTTACTGAATGTAAAGGCTTATTGCATAATCCCTTTATCTGTTCATCGCTGCTCCTCTGTCTACCTGCTCAGCTGACCAGAGGTCAACCATGACGTAAAGTGGTATCGGGTGGTAGTATCCGAGTAGCTTCATGAGTACGAATACAAGTACATGAGCACAGTATTGGACCCAATATAGAGTACTGGTATCGGTATCGACACACGCACGCACGCACACTATCACTGCTGCTCATGTCACACCAATCTGTCTGTAAAGAGAGTATAGAGAATAGTAAAGCATGTTGCCCCTTGGTACATTAATCAATAGCTATAAGGTTCCCATTTCTATGCAGATGATACTTTACATCTCCATTAAGCTATTAAGCCTAGTAGCTGGTGAAACTGAAAGAATGCATATCAGAAATCAAACAAAACGTCATCTAACTTCCTTCTTTTAAATGCTGAGAAAACTGAAATACTAATTCTTGGTCCAAAGCAGATTAGAAATAAATTATGTGGTCTCAGAACATATCATCAACAATATTACAGACTGCATATTTCCACTAACGAAATATTGCCAAGATGTGTCCAATTCTTCTTTCCATAGCTGATGCTGAAAACACTTGTTCATGCATGTGTTTCATCTAGGCTCAACTACGGTAATACACTTTTCTCTGGCTTACCTAAATCAACTATTAGCCATCTACAACTTATACAAAATACTGCTACTATAGGATATTAACCAAAACTAGAAAATTCAATCATATCAACCCAGTTCTTATCTCTTTACATTGGCTCCCATCCCTGCGCATGCTCGATCTGACTTCAAGATTCTACTTTTTTATTTTTTTGACATGAACATTATAACAAGAGCAACAACAAAAAGTACACTCAGAAAAAAAGAAAATCACGAAACATACAAGATGCAGAATGCAGAACAGAAATATACTAGATAAAGTACCAAAAAAGGTATGTGAATAAAATAACCCCCCCCCCCCCCCCACACACACACACACACACACACACAGGCTTCCATCGTACAGCAACCATCTTTTTAGCAGCTGTCAAGCCAGCTAGTAAGATGTGTTTTTAAGCGTTGTGATATTGAGCTTTGAAAGATCATTCAACAACAGAACAGGCACAGTCACTGGCACTGTTACTGATAGTAAGTTAAAGATTCTACTATTAACTTATGAAATAATACACAGACTCGCACTAACATTTAGTCACTCCTCATACCTGCCAGGGCACTACGGACTCAAAATGCTGGTCTCCTGACTATTCCAAAAATAAATCAAACCTAAAAAAGGGCCTTCTCTTCCAAGCCCCTCTTCTTTGGAATCCAACCCAAATTCAGGAGGCTAGCTCAGTCAACTCATTCAAAAGTAAACTCAAAACACATCTTTTTGCATCAGTTTTCAACCTTACCTAGTCTTTTAGTCTTATAGTTACATTTTCGTATGCCTATATGTGTTTTCGTACTGTCTCACTTCTGTACCTTTTTGTATATTTTGCTAATGCTGCTCATTCCTGTTTTTATTGTATGCATTGTATGTGTCAAGTATTCTCTTTTTAATGCTTTGTGTGTAGTTCATCTTACTTCTATAAGTTTTTGTGTGTTTTGCTAAATGCTGCCCTTTGAGGCATGCTTTGTGATAATGGGCTTTATTACACAGCCTTGTTGAATACCGCATCCTGATTGGTCAATCACCACTTTCCGAGGTCTGTTATTTCCAGACAGATGACCGCCGTCAAGTATAGCAGACCGTTGCTATGCATTGCCATGGTTGCTAAGGGCGCTGTGCTGGATTTCCACGTACGTCGATCACCTGTGGCAAAACAACAAAGCTTTAGCTTCCTGTTACTCTCTCTAATATTAATTTAATATATATCCGGAGAGCACAAAACATTGGATTCATGGTTAATAGCTGAACTGCCCCCAGTAAAGAAAAGAAAAAGAGGCGAAGGAGACAGCGCAGGAGAAGAAGAGAGTTTAAAAGACACATGACGGAGAAATGGATGGATGGATGGATGGATGGATGAACTTTATTAATCCCCCAAGGGGAAACTCGTTTGCCACCATGGACAACACACAACAAGAAGACACAAAACAAGCACAGTCCACAACAACAACCACTGCAACAATAAATAAATAATAGCACCAGGCATCGTCACCGATTGAGTGCAATGGCCCATCACAACAGTAGTAAAATGAGTTTAAAGAGTTTAAAAGTATCCCTACTGCTAAAAATAAAAAGACAATAAATACATAATTTAAAAATACTGTTAGGGATGTGCAAATGTGCAATGTGCAAAATTGACCATGCCACACCTGTCAATGTGCCATATCGCCACAGTCACTAACACAAATAATAATTAAATACAAGCAGCATCAAATAATCAGCAGTTCTCATTAAAAAACCTTACTGCTGCAGGAACAAAAGACCTCCTGAGTCTTTCTGTAGAGATTC
The DNA here is from genome assembly GCA_028570985.1 of Heterobranchus longifilis. Lineage (NCBI taxonomy): Eukaryota > Metazoa > Chordata > Actinopteri > Siluriformes > Clariidae > Heterobranchus > Heterobranchus longifilis. Next base: position 34,973 of record JAOVVB010241199.1, on the reverse strand, counting down.
TGGGTAGCAGGAGTCGTTCACTCCTGCTAAGGTTCTGTGCAGAGGGTGGTCCTCCTGGGCCAGAACACACCTGAGCTTCCTTCTGGTTCTCTGCTCTGTGATGGCCTCCAGAGAACCAGGGGTCAGACCAATAATAGATCCTGCCTTTTTAATGACTTTATTGAGGTCAGAGTAGATAATGATAATAATCGGCTCATGCACGTTTTTGGGTCATTTTAAGAATCAGTAGGCTAGGGGGGATTTTTTTTCTTTTAGATTCTGTTACTTTTGTGGACAATACACATTTATTTCTTCTTTCTTCTTATTGTGCAAATAAAACCTTCAAAGCCTTCTCATTTATTAAACATTTCTTGGTGCAAGCTATTTCTTCACAAATCATGCTGTTAAAAAGTGGTGGGGACAAAATTGGCAATTTCTAAAAGTGGTGGGGACATATCCCCCAGCATAAATTACACCTATGATTATGTCGTTACTTACCGTAGATAAGTTCTGAAACACAGCAATGTTGTGTAGTGTAGCTTTTGAGAGGCTCTTCAGCCTGGCAGTCCAACAGGTTGACTGACAAACAACTGGAGAGACGCCTCCTCATGAGGTATAACTGCTGCTTTGAGGTAAACTTTACTGATTTTCAACCGGCTGTGTGTCACACTGCAGTACATGTAGATGAACCTGCAGAACACAGAGCTTCTCCTGCTCATATGCTGGCAGTGTTGGGATACTTTTAAAACCTACTCCATTACAGATTACTGAATACATGCCCTAAAATGTAATTTGCAACATATTCCATTAGATTACTCAGTTAAGTAATGCATTCTAAATATTTTGGATTACTTTTGGAATACTTCAAAGTTGTCTTGCTGAGCTCATTTGTTTGGGTTTTATAATTCCAAAAAACACATTCCTGACAATGTCCTCTGCCCTTGTCATGTGGCAGGTGCACTGTGCACACACTTTCTTTTTTATATGTTCATGGGAAATGCATGCCTGAACTTTAGAGCAAAAAAAACAAACTAGAAGGGCACTCAGAGAGCACAGACCTCTGCCAAAGCCATGCCCTATCTTGCAAAGTTAATGAAGGCAAAATATAATTTGTGTATCCGCCCTTTGATTCTGATCCACTCAATGCTACACTCTTCCACCAAATTTCATGAAAATCAGACCAGTTGTTTTTCCGCAATCCCTGCTGACAAGTAATCCCTTCAAGTAATCTATTTTTAAGGACTGTAACTGTATTCAGAATACGACCAGCAGCGACTCCATCCTTGGAGATAAGATGATCAGTGGGCAGTTTGATGTTGGCTGAAGAGAAAAAGTATAGCAGACAGCGATGTGTGCTGCCTTATATATACTGTGGGTCCCGCACATATTCAGGTAGCCACGTCCTGATTAGTCGGCTACGTTTAGTAAATTTCAGTGGGTGGACGCTCGTGATTGGAGAGGGTATTACCCATAGAGTACAGTAGAGGGCGGAGCCTGTGAGAGATAGAATGACATGCAGTTACTCATATTTAGAATTTTAGATGCGTAATCCCGTTACTTCTATTCCGTTACACCCCAACCCTGTCCACCGACAATGGTGGACTTTTGCCGGGGCGCCGGGTCTCCCTCCATGCCGCAGTGCACGGCGCTCCCTCCGTCCATACCTCAAATAAGCTGTAATAGTCTCTATAAAGCCATGGTTTGATGAGCGAGTAACTCTAGTGAGTTTGTTTCAGTGTGTTTGGTCTGTTAAATGCACTCGTATATGCCACGAAAACACACTTTCCTTTCAAGGCTGTCAGCATCCGATCTGATATGTGGGTATAAATAAGGTTTAACATTATATTGTTCACTGGCAATGCACCTCAGGCAATGTTGCAGAGTAACGCAAAAGTAATGTAACAAGTCGTGTAACAAATTACTTTCCACCGGGAGTAATCAAGTAAAGTAATGCATTACGTCTTTACAGTACGACCCCACCGCTGTGCATTAGTGATAGCATCTGTTAACACTGCACTTTCCAAAAAGGCCCTTTTAGAAAGCAAGTTTAATTTACATCAACATAAAATGCTATCGATGCATTTGACTTCCACTGCCAGTTCACTGTGTACCATTTAAGGCTCTGGGACCTGCTTCACTCCCCACATGATTTCTCAGAGCTGTGCAGAGCTACGTTCTTAAAAAAAGAAAAAAAAGTGTTTATTCCACTGGGCAGGGGTAAACATCCCTTGGGCCCATCAGTCACTGCTAGCTGTTTGAGTGCAGTCCAAGATGGCCTCCACACACACACCACCGCCCCGCAGTGAGAGCTGGGAAAACCTGCGTACCCCGTGTGATGTTCCAGACGCTCCCATCTGCCAAGAGTGGTCGATGTGAATCCAACACTAAACTCTCCCGCATTTCCAGAATTTGTCATTCCACTGGGAGCCGCGCTGGAGGGGAATACCTGCTGTCACAACACGGGACTTAACGCCAGGCCGTGACCATCGCAAATTCAAAGCAATGGCCCCCGTATTGACCAAATTGAAGGCTGGATGGTTACGCAACAAGGAAGCTGACATGTTGGCTGAAAGTCAATCTGTCACTCCGTCATCAATGCAAACTGGAGTTCATGAATTTGCTCATTTAGTCATTCAAAATTCCATCTATTCACCCTTCAATATTTTATTCATCCCATCTGCCAGAAATACATTTATGCATTTATTCTTCCACATGCATTCAAATAGTAAATGGTGGAGGAAGTGACTGAGTCAATGGATGAGATTTGCCTATTATAATGCTGTAAAATGTAAATCTGTTTCAATGATTGTTCCAGAGGTGTAAGAAGTATTAAATCTATGAATATATCTGACTTTCAGCTGCAGTATGTTAAAGGAAAGGCAAGACAAGTTTATTTGTCTAGCACCTTTTCAACAATACGGGAATTCAAACTGCTTTACATATGACAATAAAATGCATTAAAAAAGACAAGCATCCATCCACAGACACATCATTAGAAGCTCTGGCAGCTACAAGTTCCACTAATAAGAGGTAATGAGACATACCCTCCAATATCTGACCCAGGTGTTGATTATAGGACCGGGTTTCACAGCTTGTCTGTTATGCCCCCATTCAAACATGTCAGATCTAATTTACATAAGTCAGTTCACCAAGTATGATACACACAGGAGAAACATGGCCTTTGTAATGAAGCCAGCAGGGTGCTCACATGTTTCACACTGTTTCATCACTGTGTCCATTCAGACCAACTCTCTTGTTCGAAGTCCTCTCCTGTTCCTCTGTTGAAAGTGATACAATACATGACATTATCGTCTAATGGAAGTGTTTGTGTTATTACACCATATTGCATGGTATTTTTTATTTCAAAAGACACATTTTGATTTGACCACACTCTGCTTTTAATATTGATACATACTATACTGTACATATTTGTTGACATATTGCTGCATTCATTCATACCGTACATTTTGTATATTGCTTCATTTATTTTGTATCACAGTACGTCTTTTCTTACTATCAGAATCCCATCCGTCTATTGTTCCTTGTGCATATTTTTCTTTAATCTTCATATATCTCTATATGCACTTTTGCTACTTTTGTTCGGTGTTATGCTAAACTGCCTTTTGTTGTACAGGTACTTACTGTGTGTAATGTCAATTAATTTTAATCTAATTTGTCCAAAATGACCCATATGAGCAATCAAACAAACACAGGACTTTCACCCAGGAGACCGGTGTTCGAGTCCCGTGTGAAACCAAAACCAGAGGTCAATGTTGGCAAATGTACTTATTATATCCCGAACCATGTTTTTTTCTTAAACTTAACCAAGTGGTTTTGTTGTCTAAACATAAATACGTAGTGCTGTTTTTATTCAGAATGTAAAGCATGTGTCCCACGTGTTAAAAACTGCACCCCTTATAAGCAACATATTTTGAGGCGTAGGGCTGCCCATTGCGTTCAATATTGGTGCCAAGGGGTCCTGACAATGGGACCGTATGTGATGAGTTGGGAATGAGAACGTGATGGCATGACACCATTGTCATTGTCTTCCAAAACAGTGACAGATTACTAATACAAAAATGATTTTGAGACTGTTTTCTGATCTGCCATCGCTACAGTTAATGTATGGTGGTGCAGTGGTTGCAGAGGTTTCCTGGTTTGGCCCCGTTGGTCGGTTTGGGCCCTTATGTATGGAGTTTGCTCTCCCTGTGTTAGTGTGTGTTTTCTCCGGGTTCTCTGGCTCCCACACAGAGTCCAAAGACATGCAGGTTAGGTTAAGTGTTGACTGTGAATGTAAGTATGAATAGTTGTCTTTCTCTATGAACTGGAGACCGGTCCAGGGTGCACCCTGCCCAATGTGGCCCAAGAGCTTACAGCAGAAACTCCTTGGTTCACGTTAGAGAACTTAGACTGTGGGTTGCAGATAAAAGACACCAGGTTGACTGTAGATTTGTTGAGCACTCAAACAAACTTTTACACCTAATCCCCGAGCTCTGTTTGTTACTTTCTGTTTAAAAGCTTACTGAAAAAAACGCAAAAATGAAAGAAACAGTTATGAATGATCAAAGTTTAACCCGGTAGTTGATCTGTAAACTTTGGTAGATGATTACAAGAGACAGTTTACCATTTGCTGTTTCAATAAACAAGGATTATTAAGTGCACATTTGTATTTGCCCCACTCACATGCAAATTAATTGTGATTTTCAAATGTACGTCCATGAATGGATGATCCGTGAAATAATCAAATTAAATCAGTGAAATAATCAAAGAAAAAAAACTGCAAAAATAATGCCTGATTATAAAATTGCTGCTTGTCAAACTTCAACCGTCAAGTTTGACAAGGATAAAGTCTGGTCCAATTTACAGCAGCTAAAAAGACAAAGGCAACCAAAGCAAAGTCTCAAAACAACAGAAACATAAAAAAAAATAAAGTGAATACAAAACCGACCGTTAACCTTGATTGCTTGTTTTGTATGACAGCCAGTTGAAAAACACCCTCAAATGCTCCAGCATGTTGAATGACATGATAATCAAAGTGGTAGCAATAGAAGAGCAAAAGTATTATTTTTTTCTTCTTCTCTGGCACACACTGCACTTGGCAGTATTTCAAGGTAGGATTTCAGAATTTATGACAAAAGCACTCAAAACAACACAAGCGTGCAGATTCCTTCAGCTATTCAAGTGCAGATTTAATGGCGCGTACACATACACACTTGAATACAGAACGAAGGGCAGAAGCCAAACTCTATTTGCAGAGGTGTGGAAGACTTGAGAGACAAGCTCATTATGCAGTTCGGGACATACTGTATCATCGATTAACATTCATCATGCTCAATCTACCTCAAACTCCTCGTCGTCCAACCTGTGCTGCAAATGCAAAGCAGCCCCCTCCTCACCGCCACAGCCATATTTGTAGACAGAGGTTAATGGGAGCGGAGCGCTGTGTCACTGTATTGCCATGTATTAAGAAGACCTGCAGCTGGAAAGTTCAAGTCAAGTGATGTTTACCCAGCGATACCTTAACAACATGTCAAAGTGATTCGCCGTTGCTCAGGTCAGGCAGTAGGCAACTGTGTTGAAGTGTACAGCTCCCCGGTGTGAAGGCATTAAAATAAGCATGCAGCAGGAGTCAAGTGCTATGATGAGGGAATGGCAATTAATACATAAATCATACCGGCATACCGTGCTGGGACTTGCTGGCTACCATGCATTCTACAGCATGCTGTTAACGTTGATTAGTTATCTAGAGCTGTACCCAAGACAGTGAGAGGGAAGACTTGAAAGGGAACGGGAAGTGCGCTGACAAGTCTTGAGGAGTAAGGCTGTAATTTAGGCTGGAGGGGAGAAGGCAGCAAAGGACAGTGCTCTGTGATAAATAGTGTATATCTTTATTACATAAATTATGAGGTCTGTATTAACTTGGGCTGACCCGAATGCTTTGGAGCTGTGACCGTTGCCATGGTAATCAACGTCCAAATCAGTATTTGAATGCCTCAGAGTTGTTGTTTTTTTTATTACATATGCATCACCCCTAATAGCCCGTGAAAAAAAAAAAAAAAAGTAGCCTAATACATGATTCATTATGCATCGATATAATTATTATATTTAGTCGACTACTCGGATGTTTTGGTTTAAGTCGACTAAGATTTCTTTAGACGATTAGTCTTTTTTTTTTTTTTTTTTTTGCCTTTATTGATAGCACAGCTGAAGATTGACAGGAAAGGCGACATGCAGAAAAAGGACAGGAGTCGAACCCACAGCCACTGCAGCAAGGACCCGGTGGGCCTTGTTTACATGCTCTACCACTGAGCCATGATGTGCCCTGATTAGTCATTTTTTTATGCTTTTTCATGCTGAATGACTTATTTCCGAGAATCTTATCTAATCTAATCTAATTAATTATTAATTATTGAATCAACTAATCGAGTAGTCGACAAAGTCGTATGAGTGTACTCTTTAATCGAGGCTACATCAGCTGCATGACAGTCGAGCAGTCGGTGTTCCAGTTGCATTGTGGGAAGGACTCCAGAGGATATGCAGATACGATTTGTGGTAGAAATAATAAAACAAAATAATCACAATATAGCAATATTAATTATTATACAAAATAAAAATAAAATAAAAATGACTCCAACAAGTAGTAGATAATCAAGATGGCAAATTTAAATGAAAACACACACATAAGGACATATTAATTGCTAATGTTTCAGCACCTTCAGCTTTAAACCTGTATAATAAATGTGGTCAAAACATGATCATATGGCAATGAACCCTTTGAACCCTTGGCTTTTGTGCTCAGTTTCCAGTCCCTATATTTACATTTTGGGATACTCACTACTACAGAGGGGTGTACTCTGTACTTTCGGCTCGACAGAGCCTAAAGTACCAATCAGAGATAACAGGTGCCATAACGGTCTTTGTTAACCAAGGCTTTCTTGCTCAGGCTCTGTGCAATAAAAGCGAGCATTTGGAGTGTCATTGTACGACCGCACAAAATGGACCAATCATGTGCTGCCTACTTTCGGTTATGAAGAAAATATGCTCAAGAATTACATTGAGGTCTCACACTGCCCCATAATGAAGGACACATGGAAATCACTTTTAGTTTATTTATTTTATTGATAGAATATTATCTGGGATGAATACTAATAGACTAATCAAATGTTCTAATCAGCATTCGATTGGCTGCAATACCAGCAGAGTAAAATGGACTTCAGCAAATCACAACCACAAATAAAAACATAATCCAAAGTGGTAACATTATGGTATGGTTTGCAGGAATTATACCACATTTCATATGCAAGTAAACATCATACTGATTAATAGTATAGTGAACAATTAATGTATGCTACCTGTGATTTTATAGGAGGTTTCTTTTAGAGACATCATGGGCAAATGGCCAGAGAACACTACAAACATTCAGTAGTTCAGTGAGAGCAAAAACAACCTTTCAAATAAAATAAAACTATATTCTTGCACAGATTTTCTGCATCACCAACTGGATGCATGTAGGTTCCTGTGGCAAGAAAAAGCAAAGCAATGCATACAGTTTACACTGTAATTTCACAGCTTTGTTCATTGACATTACTAATGTGTGGCTCAACAAGTTTGCATAACGTATTCCCTTACTGAGAATCTGTATCGCTCATAGTGAATATTGTCAGGAAAAGCCAATGGATCGATTCACGCTCTCTCCATCAGAAGAGAACCTCTTACAGTTGTCACCGAGGTCGTCGCCATTTTCGCTAATCTCACTTTGTAGTACACTCCTCTGGTCTGACCGGGTATGGCATACATTATTTGTAGTTAGGCTACTCAGAAATGCCATCAGTTTGCATGTAAACATAAAAATGTAAAATGTTGCAGTGGAGTCCGTGAGCTAGGTACAGGCTTCACCTTGAGCCCTCTGGTTGTTAGCCTGCATTTGTTTAACTTGCATGCTGCAGAAGTGTTTAGCAAGTCCTGTTTGCACTCTAGCCATGATATGTGATTCTGATACAGAGAAAAACATCTGAATATATGATTAAGAGGCAAAATGTGCTAGAAAACACCTTCCTCTCATCAGCACAGATGAAAAATCCTCGCTACAACTTGTTTGGTCACAGGTTGAGCTTTATTAACACCATATTAAAAAAAAAAAGATATTTCCTGGTGAGCCATAGAGATTAGCTCTTAAAGTGCACATACACAGCCACATCCACACTCAATTTAAAGGGTAGTCTTTGCAATGACAGAAAAACCCGACTGTGCACAAAAAGCCTGGGGACAGGAATATAAGCTGTGCGTTTCTTGTTGTGAGAACACATTGCCAAACACTGATGCACATTTCTGTCCGAGTCTGTTTCTTCTATTTCTTGTTTGGGTTAGCTTTATTAAAGTAAACAATAACTATCCAGCAGTGACCAAAATCAGTCAACGCAGGTCAAGAAACAAGTAAATCCCGCAGGTATTATCGTCACAATTGTCTGCAAATACAGTTATGAGGTGATGTGTTGTAATTTAGAAATAACGAATTCATGCAATATTCAGGGCAATAAAAACAAAGTTATAATTCAGTTCACAAGACTGGGCAAGCTAATAGAAAAGCTGAAATGACTGAAATTTCCTGTGAGTTTACCTGACCTTTGGGTTTGCTGTTGCCCAATTATTTTGAAATGTTTCTCCAAAAATAGAGGCAGGGATAAAACTAAGCCTGTCTGCAACGGCATTCACCACTTGAAAGATAATATGCCTTAAAAAAAAAAAAAAAGATAAATACTGTGATCTACGCTCATTTTCTTTGATTATGCAGTTCTACTTGAACAGACTTCAAAACACGGGAAGTTAAGTTTGCAGCGAAGTTTGCAAAAGGTCATATAAGGCTGACATACTGTACTGTGGGAAATGTTAAACAGAATATGGAACTGCTGGGGGAAAGCAAATGTTGTTTACTTTGATGCCATCCAACACTTCAGTGTTTAACAGCTTAAGCATACAGTTTAGTTTGAGGGGAAGACAAGGATGACACGCACAAAATTACAAAGTAGCTGAACTGCATTTTGCCACATTTCACTTGATAAGCTAAATCCACATAATGTGTATGACTGTTTAGGAAATGAGGGCAGTTGTACACCAAATATAATAGTTGCAGAACAATAAAGTTAATTTTTCTTTCTGCAAATCACCATTTTCAGTGAGCAGTCCTATAATGATAGTTATTTTCTGTATACTGGTCTAGCATTATTTTCACCATAGCAGTTTTTAACACATGGACAACAACAACAAAAAAAAATTCAGTTTGCTTGTCTGTACACTCATTAGCTGCTAGAAATTCAGTTTAATCCATCATTATATGATATTTCTACTGCTCTGGCCTAAGATACATGCAATATGTGTATGTATGTATATATTTATGTATGCATGCATTATTTTCCCAAAATGCAGAGGGCATTTCCACTACTTTGGGGAATTATATTGAATATTAAGAGAGTGAGAAAGATGGGGATGATACAGTACAATAGAGAAAGGTCTATTGAGACCCAGAGTGGGTTTACATTACATATAGTCATACACACATACTGGGTATTTGTTTTTCTTTCTTTTTCTTTTTTTTTCCTCAAAGTGGTTCCAACAAAAAGTCAGGTAAGCTAGGTTAAATGGCCCCTATAGACCGGCTGACTGATTTAAAACTCAAAGGCCACCTGCCTGGCACCCTGGGGCCTGTAATTGCCATCACTACACTGACAGCTTGAAAATCACACAAGAGAGGGATTATCTTGTGGTAAAGGTTCTTGTGTGTGCAGCAGAAGCACACGGTTGATTGCGTTAAGGTACCCGCCCCTGTGGAGGAATTAAATAAAAAAGCTGTGGTAGCTGTGCATTGTGTTTTTGAGGTGGTTTCAGTTAGAGACTGCTGTTAATCAGTGGTGATGAAGCTGGAGATCAATACAGATTGGATGGAAGTGGGTTACGGGACGATTCCACAGTTTATGCACTTGTTTTTTGAAAAAAAGACATCACTAGGCTTTGGAGGACAACAATCATAGACACACTGAATAATAAAACAGTCACATTTATAATGAGAATTGCATGTATTAAATGTAGTGTTTATTTTTAATGTGTAGATGTATGATTATCTTTATACCAGTAAGTAACTCCTGACCAATCAGAGCAGTTTATTCTCTTGGACCTAATTAAACCCCAACAGATGCTGTTTATGTGATCACCAAAAAACGTAATCTTCACATCAACTACTTTATTTTTAAGAGCTACATTCATGATTTGATACCACACAACACACACAAAACCCCCAATTTAACTGTAACGTGTCAAAAGTGAGACGGTATCTGCATCTATACAGGGAGCTCAGATGGTGATCAGTTGGTTTCTGTGATTTTGTAAAGCGATGCCTATTGCTATCCTTTAGGCTGTCATGTACATCCTTGTGCCTATGAGGATTGTTTTTCTCACTTTCTTCTCAAAATGCAAATCCTGTGTACATATCCATCACCTCATAATCACTGAATCACCCACCTATTTTGGAAGTGGTGCTAAAAATGAACAACTACCACACTTAAAAAAAAAATCTGACTTTGTCAGGGCTGCCATGTTACTTGGCTGCTCTCTAATCAATTTGCTCATAAGGTATAACAATTTGTGCACTTACAGTCACGTCCCTGCTCTCACTCATGAACCTCTTTCAGGTCGCAGCCAAACTGCACTCACATAAATCTGAACTTCTCTCCCCACCCCACTCCAAAGTTAGCCCAGCATTACATAAGTTGCAACCCAGATAAAGTTAAGACTGATAAACAAGAAGAGTGTACCAAACTAACGGCACCAAACACAGCACACAGTGCAGGGGCACTTTAATGTGAACTGCTTTCCCTGGCTGAGGCTGAGGTGGTAAACCTGTGTCGCTCTGGTCCTGTCTCAATACGGCATTGCGTAATACCCATCTTTTACTTGCTATGTTTCCACAAAGAATCTCGGAACCAGCGCTGTACGCAGGGTTTTAGAAATACCCAGGCCCAAAAACTGGACCTACATCAGGGGGTTCGGGGGCATGCGCTGACGGGAAAAAAAAAAAAGATTTCCCTGATCTAAATATGTGCATTTTACATCATTTTGGAGAGCAACAATTAGATAACTATAGCTTTAAAAACAGTAGGCAGCAGTATAAATGATCTGTCAAACAGACTAATACATGCAAATCAGTTTAAATGATCCACACTACAATCTGGAAATACAGAGGAGGCTACAATGATCACGAAACATCAGAAAATGAATGCTGACAATGTTTAATTAAAGTGTTCAAGTACTAAAGGAAACTCACACGACTGTTCCCTCTCAGCCTCTGAATTCACTGCTGTCCCTTTCTCTGTCACTCCTCATTGTATCTCCTGCCAAAGTGTATTACAAATAATTTAGTAAAATTAGACACACCTTCTTAATTCCATCTTTGTGTTTAAGTTGGCATCATTTCGAGTTATAGAAATGTGGTTATGACACTGTTTGAATTGGATCAGGTCAGTTTGCGTATTCTCATCTCCATCACCTTCCCTCTTTCTTTTTCTCTCTGTCATCTTGTCCCGTATCTCTCCAAAGTTGACCGTTGTCTTTCCATTTTTGTCTCAGTGAATAAAGTCAACACAGGGTCAATTATATTTACACGTAGCCTAAATGTTACCTGATCATCTTGTGTTTTAAAATAAAAATATAGGAGTGAAAGTGAAACTAACTGCCGGTCCTGATGAACGGTCACTGATTAACATAATGCGACCACATGGGGCAAAGCCTATTCATGAGATGATATCTGGGGATAAAAAACATTAAACTACCAGCAGTCCACTTGTAACACTGTTATGTATCACACTTAGATTCAGCTGCCTGTCCGCCGGTTTCCTCAAGCAATGACGGTGATGAGAAAGTTAATACAATATCTTTGGCGCACCAACGTTATTTTTAGGCGATAACTTTTATTATACACCTCAGAAAAAATACCGAGGTCCAGACCTCAACGGTGGGTACGTCCATGCTTGGAACTAGACAAGCTGAAAGACAGTAGCAATGCAAGGTGGGACAAAAAACAATCTCAGTAGAGGCCCTCTGCTGTACCACTGCTACTGGTATTGTTGAGCCTGGAGCGACTTCTCCCATTACTGAATTGAGCTTCTATAGACGGTACTGCTGAATTTACATTTTAGTGTTTGGATCTTGGATCACATCCAAAACACCAAAGGGCTTTTTTGCTGAATGTAGGCTCTCAAGGTAAAGATTCTTGTGTAGGTCTGGTGTACTTTTCTCACAGGAAATAGAGAACCAGAATTTTTTGCAACCCTTTGCGAACAAGATGTGAATTCTGGTTTTCGTAGCAATGGGTTTCATTAAACACTACACCCAGCCAGTCGTGAGAAAATGATGATAGAGTTTGAGGACGTTCTTCAGATCGCAGACACAGCAGAAGGCCCATTTCACATTAGAAAGTGAGATGTATGACAACTTGTTCAACCATTGGGGAACCGAGTTCTGCAGAATCACTTCAGACCTGTTTTCTAGGGAGGTGGATTTAGTTGTGTCCTTTTTCTCACCGTCTGTCGATTTGATTTTGTGGAGATGTGTAACCTCTGGAACGTGACCTACACAGAGCTTTAATCAAATGTTGACCAACCTAAGAGTAAATAAACACAAAGACAAATTACATTTGTGAGTGGCATAATTAAGCTCCCCTGCTTGGTAATTGTGTCACTTTCTAAACTTTGGACTCGGAAGCAGTCAGTATGGGCTTTTTACGGCATTAGTAAAATGCTTGCACTGATCTTTTGAGAGTAGAATAAGTATAAATAATGGATGAAAGCAACAAATGCCAGTATGTTGTGTATTTTAATAATTATCTGAAAAATGGTATTCATGAAATGACAAAAAATCCATTAGCTACAAATTGCAATGCATTAACTAGCTAGAAATGGTATTTTCCAGCAATTTACACTGACCTTTCCATTGTGTTTTTGTACACATTCCCTTTTCTACATTTTTTGTTGCATTATACTGTGGCTTCAAGAATATGAAAACAATGCTGGAAGTTAGTAGCATGTGAGCAATACAGTGCTGGCGTATGAAAATAAGCATGTCAACTGTATAGGAATAGGATGATGTTCTTGCAGCCAAAAATAACTTCTCTGATGGGGTCGGTGATGCATGCACATATTCATTTGGATGATAGATCTTAAAGGATGGGGAAAGTGGACCTATTCTTCCATCACCACTTGACAGGGTCTTTGGTCATGGATAGAAAATGTAAAATTGGGTGCCATTCTTACGACTCAAAGGGCTGCTTAGGTTCATTCTTTTTTTCTACTTTTCAAAAGCGTCTCTCAGGGTTACATTTTATTTCTCTTGGAGAATGACTGAAATAGAATATATATATAATGATCCTACCCTATTAACAAAATTCCTGAAGCATTATGTCCCAATAGCAAAAGGGAAATACTTATCTGGTACCATTTCATGCTCCTGTTGAGTAAACTGAATATATTTGAGTTGTGGACAAGACATTTGAGGACATCATATTGGGCTTTGGGAAACACTGATCAATATTTTTCACCATATTCTGACATTTTATAGACCAAACAATTAACGATTAATTGGGAAGATAATCGACAATGAAAAGAGTCGTTATTTGCTGCCCTACTGTCTCTTGCATGGCCTCACTGTTAGACCTCCATTTATTAATGCCAGCAGTTGGCAGTTTAGGCTGGTATCAGTTTTACCTAATCAGTCAGCCCAGTTGATAGTGGTGCAGGCTAGCCACCTAAAGGATTGCTGTTAAGCCTAAGTAATACCTGGCTGCATCATTCAAAGACTGGCGTTAGCCTATATTTTTCAGATTTCTGACAAATCCAGTAAAAAGACCAGAATCTGCAAAGCATTAGTCCGTCTCCTAATACTGTCTGACTTCCTGACCCTGTGGCACTCAGCCTCAAGCCCATTGGTTTTTTTATTCAAGATCTAAATCTTAATAACAGGTCATGTATAAATTATTTTATATAAAGCATTTTCCTAATACACAGGGGCACTAGTTTTCATCAAACAGGAGAAAACGGTACACTTCTTTCAGCGGCGATGTAATACTTATTTGGTGCTTTAATGAATATTTACGGCAGAAGGAGGGTATGTGTGTGTGTGTGTGTGCGTGCGTACGTGCGTGCGTGTACAGCTCAAAACAAACTACAGTGCCCATGTACATGGTAATGAAATATTATGTTACCCAGTAAAACAGTGTGGCTCATTGATGGTTTTTAATAGCTTTTGGACAACAATGGAGCTCTATGGCACAGGGGAATAAACTACATCAGACTTTGGCTTCACATGCAATACTAGACAGATTTTCTATTATCTTTTCATAGGATTTGTTGACAAATTGAGCATCGCGTTAGTTCAGGCAGGCCACAAGGTCAAGCTCAGCTCACATTCCAGCTCCATTAGCTGATCTCAAGCCAGCCCAATCAGCGGATTCAGTCAAGCTGTTCAGTACTCTTCTATGCATCCCACTGGCAAATCTCTTACAGGGCGCCTTGTTTAAGCTGCTTTAGCCTGCCTGCCCTCACTGCATCCTCTGCATTCTGCTCACTGCTTTGCAACCCACCTCCACCCCAGCTGCTCATTTAATGATGTGTCTTACATATCAATGTCATTTCTGTTGTCATTGATGCCGGCTCTGTTCTGTACCCTATGGGTGGGTGGGTGCGGGGGTCTTTCCTGCTGCTGCTGCTTTCCCTGCCTTAGGCTTTCTACATATGCTTGTGGAAGGGTGGGGAGGTCCCAGAACAGAGACACAATGCCAAATATCTTACTGCAAACTGAACTTTTTTTAACTTAAGTGGTCCTGACTGAATTAGAAAAAACTATTGATTTTAGTTTTTAGTGTTTTTGTTGATCTAGGAATGGGAAATCTTGGACTCACTAGCATGTTCCTCTATTTGCATTTCCAACAGTTCTGCAATTCTCAGTAATACCCAGGATGCAACAATGAAATAGGAAAATGTCTACACCAATTTTAGTACTGTATAGCATGTATAGCTTCCATGGGATGCTGCGAGTTCAACCGATTTAGTGCCAAATATGTTTTTTTAATATGCACACAGGTTTTTGAAAGCACTCTTTTTATATACAAGGGCCCACATGAATGCTAGATATGTTAGAATTGTATATTTTAGCATTTTGGATAATTTCCAACTCATGATATGTAAGGACTAACGCAGGTAGGAATGAATACGTCTGTGCAGTGAGCAGGAAAAATATTGCAGCAGTGGTGGGTAATTTTCCTCAGTGCATGGAAATCACATAATTATCTGGCATATAATCAGCATGATGGCAAGTTAGGCTTTTCTATAGAGACGGACACCTCACATGAGTTGACCAGAACACTCTCTCGCTCTACTCCCTCTCCTTGTGTAATTGGAGCTTCTCCAGCTCTGTGAGCTGATCCTGGATGATGCTTAGCCTCTGCACAGACCCAGCAATCAGTGTCATATTAGTTTGTGATAATACACCATGGGAGGTGGTACATGGATTGCAAAGATATAAATCAGTGGAAATGCAGGACCAGAATCAGTTTTTTGTCAAGGTCACCACATATTTTGTCTTTGCAGAAATCAGACTAATTGTAATGTCCGTTCTGTCGTTTGCTACATGTGTCAAGAAAGTGGCCATAGTTTCTTTTAATAAGGCCTCCTGCATCTAAATGCATCTAAATCTGGGTAAATCCATTGCGTAGCAGTGTATTTCTAATTAAAGGTCCCATGTTATGGATTCAGGTACTGTACTTGTATTTTGCGTTTCTACTAGAACATGTTTACATGCTTTAATGTTTTAAAAAAAACCTTTACTTTTCTCATTCTGTCTGTCTGAATATACCTGCATCCTCCCTCTCTGTGAAATGCTCCGTTTTAGCGCCTGTCTCTTTAAGACCCCCCTGCCGAAAAAGCCCATTCTGCTCTGATTAGTCAGCGTTTCCGGGTCTTTCGCATTTCCGCTCTTGGCATCTCTGCACAGCATGTCATCCAGAGGAAAACGACAGCTGTTTATGTTATTTCCTGCTCTGAAATACGACCTATGTGAGCGTTTAGTGAAATAGCACCCCTAGCGGTCAGAGTAATTACGACCCATATTGACGTTTTAATGTTCAGCGTCTCAAAGGGCCACGGGTGTGAGTCGAACCCACGGCCGATGCAGTGAGGACTTTAGCCTCTGTATATGGGGTGCGCGCTCTATACCACTGACCACCAGCACGCCCCAGACTACAGTATTTTCATACATAATGTTTACAAGGCTACAATATTAATTTCCCAGTTTCAGCACAGTAGTGAGAATAAAATAACCGCACAACCTGAGCAGTGGTTGGCTGACAGGTCATGTACTTTGCATTATTCTACTACTTTTTAAAGTTAAGAGTAGTCATTATTTTACAGTGTCACCTTGTCATGGTGCCCTGCCCTGTAACAATATGCGTAGCTCATTAGTCATTGGCAATCAATTAAAACCATATTTCATAACAGAAAACACATCTTTCATGTAAGGTCCCCGGCATAACAATGTGACTCTGACACATGGACATGGACTCTGGACATTGATGACACAATTTCAGCTATTTGTTGTGATGAGTGTGGAAGCACATGCCCAAAAGCAATAACCAATACCACAGTTTCAATTAGAGGAATAAGTCAGATCTATAGTATCTAGAGAGGGGGCACCTTTTCCTATCACATTTTAGCTGATAAGATGGGTTTATGTTTCCTCCAATATTTCCTAAAGCTGTATTGAATCAATAACCAGTTTGATGTGGTGGCAGAAAAATGTCTCTTCGAATTATCTTCAAGTATTTTCCTGTATTATGTGCCTTTTAATGTGCAGCCCCAAACATCCAGCTCACCTCAGGCCCACATTTCCTTTTTTTTTCTCCGTTGGTTTGTCAGCTGGTTTTCTCTGGAGACAATGCAATGTTCATGGATAATTCAATTTAGACTCAAGGGCACTGAAATATAAAAGGCACTTGAGGCCACTTATGCCATTGTTACAGTGCTAACTAATGCAGATTTTAACGTACTGCCCGGAAAAAAGACATGTATTTCAATTATGGACTGTTCCGCAATGGCCCTTTTGTAAGGTTGCCATAGGGACAAAACAGGTGTGCTGAAGTGTTTTCAGCAACTTAAGGAAGATTATAAGGACAAGCGTTGAGTCAAGGAAGCAGACGTGTGTCAGGGTGGCTACTTACGTCCTGTATTGACAAGCAATTTCTTTACTTTGGCTCCCTGACTGAGGCCTCGTTGTGAATGCACGCCACACATGACAGCTATCAAAGGCCTATCAGTGAGGCATCATTGGCTGTCTCAGCCTCTTGGCCCTCATTCACATAAATGTCATCGCAATGCATCTGCTGACTGAAAGTATAACAGCTCTGTAGGGAGAAATGCTTAAATTCAGATATCCGGTATGAAATGTGTATCACATGAATTGGAATACATCACATCAAAGTCCTGCTATGTATTAATTTCAGTGAGGTGGGGGAAGCGTGGATCACCACAGCAGGATGTAAAGGAAACCACACCAGGAGGGGGGGGGTTCAGGATGTATGAATAGAAAAAAACCCCTTTAGCAAAATTAAAATATCCCTTCCGAGTGGTACAGATGCAGCATGAAATTTAATTACAATTCTTGCATTCTTGAGTTGAATTATTTTCACTTGCACTCTTTTGAAATCAAAATAAATAAATGTAAGACAAAAGAAGAAAACGATCCCTCGCCGAGGTTCTCTGCAGGAAACACGTCTGCAGTCATTCCACTCGCAGACATTCTTTACGGCAGCAAAACTTAATGAATTATTTTTGCCCCTTGTATCCCCCACCCTTTGAAGAAGAGGGAAAAGTTTAATTGACACTCTGTCTCACCTTCCCTCAAAGAGGACACAGCATGTCGTTCTCAGGGGAGTCTCACATTAAACGAGACGGAACAAAAGGTGGGGGGGAATTCACATTCTGCAGGCACTGCGAATGTATCTAAGCATCACAAAAAAAATTCCCTTCAAGAGGCATAATTGGAGCAAGGAAAATAGTTGAAAGTTTTCTCACAGAATGTAAAATTACCTCTGAGTCTTAACCTCGAGGCTCCCCGCAGATGAGTCTGAGGTGACTCAAAATGTGTCAAAATGCCCTCATAATAAATTAGATGAATTAAGCCGCGTATAATAATGACCGATTTCACTGCTATCCAAGACTCTTTCGGAAATAACAGGATAACAGGACATCAGTGATGGGTGATGATCCTTATATTATGAGCGTGGGGACTGGCTGAAACCTCTGTGGGCTAACTTGATGTCAAGAGACACTGCTCAAGCCTTAGCTGCTACACCAATCTAATATATGCAAATAATTAATCAGCCCTCTCTCTCTTGATCTCATTCTAACAAGTTGCTTTTGACACAGAGGCAGTTCCCAAACGAGTCCATTAACGCACTTACCTCAAATTCATTTTCAGTGATGTTGACATTTTTGCATGCAAAGTCTCACCCTGAGCGACTCTCTGGCAGGGGACATTCTTCTTGCCCCGCCAGCTACACACACACACACACACAAGGCCCACCACAAACACTCACATTACACGTGCTTTCTCTCTCCTTTACTATCACTCACACCCACGCGTGCACACACACACACACACACAAACACTCCGAGGCAGAAAATGATCCCATGTCCTGCAGCATTAGCATTTCCACGGACGTCAATCACAGCGAGTGAGCATGAACACCCTTGAAGTCCTCATTGACAGCTTCCCTGCAACATGGAAGTGTCCAGCCTCATTTCAGCAACATCAATAACAATCCTGTGCTGCTGTCATTAGCACTAATATAAATCAACAAGAAAAGCTCACTTTAGATGCTAGTGCCTTATTAGGACGGGAGTTGCATAATGCAGCTCAACGAGGAGCAGTGATTCTGTACTCCACTTTGATCTTCTGGGTTTTATAATGTATTTGCTATCAGGATTTTCACATTAAATATGTCTATATTGCACAGTAGTTGATTAATTCCAAATGCAATTATAAGACATACTCTCAAACCCATATAATTGTCAATATGATACATGCTAAATATATTCCTCTTCTGAAACAGTTTATTTTATGCATGTTTTGGATTTGCAGCACCGCCCAAATCTTGGAATTAATTATTGATGTTGTTATAGATGTCAGCCTATATTGCAAATTAATCCCCCTACCTGTCCACTTACTTGATTTAGGTTTCAATCCAGTGATAATCTTTCTCTGCCTTATCAACAACGGCAGAGAATGTAAGCCGCTTTGTCAGCTGGGAAGGTTGTTGTTCTTAAAAAACTGGGTCAATCACCAAACACTAGTAGGTCAAACTGATACATAAATGCCACAACATTTGCATTCAAGTACGATCAACGTGAGTACATTGGCGTTTCTTGTGACCGTTAAGAAAATACCAATAAAATATTACTCACAAAAAAAAAAGTGAAAATGAGAAATTGTAATAGAAAAAAAGCAACAAAATGGATTGCATACAGATCAGTCATTTTCCTAATATTCCTTAATGACTTTGCCTCTCATCACTGCATGGAAATCCACAGAGGGTACACCAAATAGAGATGGTCATCTGGGAACAAGATGATAATTGATCACAATGATTATGAATCGTATGGCTTAGAAAATCAGTCAAAGTGTGACAGCGGACCAGCTGTGTGGCTGTTTCCCAATATAAAAAGAACAGTTTATTTCCACTAGAGAGACAGAAAGCGAGAGACAGTGAGAGGAGGCGTGGAGGATGGGATAGCAAATCCACTATTTTGCTTTCCCCCAGCTGCCTCAGCTGGGCTTTACAAGCTGCAGCTGGTATAGTTGATCAAAGCACATTATTATTATAAAACATGTTTTAGGAAGCAAATGCAAACAAAGGCATAACCAGGCAATTCCACAGTACAGTATGTGGTCTGGTTAAGTAAACAGAGAACTTCAGTGAAGACAAAAAAGATGATGGAGCATTATCTGGGGGTGGGGGTGGGGTGGTTAGGGTTATCCATAATAAAGTTTGAGGGCCATGCAAATTATGGGAGTTTCCCGGGAGAAACGACAAAACGAGAGGGCGTTGGGAGATGACCTTAAAATACAGAAGAAACCCGGGAAAGTGTGTTGGCAGGTATGCAATCTCCATGCAAATTGTGAGGATGACCAGTTCTCTTTTTAAGTAGAAAAAAAAAAAATAATTAAAAAGCGCTTATTTTCTTTACAGGAAACAATTGTGCAAGTTATATTTTTCAAAACAATGTACCCTAAACCATTTACTGTATGAGGCAGCAGGCCTGAGGAAAAACATCCATCCATGCAGTCATTCATTCTCAGAGTGTCAAACTGTGAGGCATGAGGGAGTAGGCGGGGGGCGCAGAAGGAGAGACAAAGATACTGTGTGGGGTGAAAGGGACAGCTACATGCTGGTGGTGTTCTAAAAACAATTGGAAGTTAGTCATTGATTTGGCTCGCTTATCAACACTGTCAGCAGTTGGAGCTGCTGATTGAGATTAAGGTACTTAAGCTACTTCTTCTTGTCATAACTCAGTCAAATGCTAACACACATCCATGATGCACATATTTCTAGATGCAGTGTGACTGGCACTTTTTTAGGATGGCATTATCTCCGATGTCCATTCTGAATAAACATCCATAAATCATCTTGAACACAGACAACATATGCTCCTTATAACTCCAGAAGCTCCCTAAGAATTAGGCAGGTGCATAAGTATCTTGCAAAGAGGAACTACTAATGGCTAATTCTGCATACTTTAATGGTGCCAATTTGCCAAATGTAAACAAATATAGGCTTGCAAAAGCAGGGCTCAAGTTATAACAATAGTTATGAAGTTATAATATCTCTGTCTCTTTCTATATCTCATCTCGAAATGTAGAACTTGCAGTAGATCGGTATATTTGATGAAGTTGATGTACTTGCATGATTCTTGCACTTTTTGGGTTGCACCCACATGGCTGAATGCACTTATTGTAAATCGCTTTGGATAAAAGCGTGCAGCTAAATAAATGTAATGTAATGTAATAACCCACAGCGTAACTAATAATAGGAGTTACAAACTTTTATGGGTTGCACTATACACTTAGCACAGTATGAGACTTGGAAAACCCTTGCTCTAGACCCATTTATTGCTGTCCATGGTCACAGTTGCACTGCAGGCTATCCCAACATGCATTGGGCAGGAAGGCGGGAACACCCTGGAGAGGTCACCAGCCTTACAGCCACCTATGGGCAGTTACGAGTTTCAACTTGTTCTGACCTTTTCTTGGGGGGAGCATGCATCCTCCTTACAGAAAGACCCAGTTGGATTCAAACCTTGCTGCGAGGCGACAGTGCTGAACGCAGTGCTGCTGTGCTGCACAGCGTTCAAACATTGATGGGAAATTTAAGAAGTCATAGAGAAGTGCAAAATGTCAAACACAATAATTATTGCTCTGCACGGTGGTGACAGAAAGACACGCTGTGCTGCAATCTGCAAGACAGCTGACTCTGAAACCTGCATGAGCCAGAGATCGATTCCTGGCATTACTCGCTTCTTGAATGCAATCTCTCCATGCCTTCGGCCCCACTATCCCGTAATGATAAAGAGTGAATATGTGTGGTTTTCTGAATCTTAAGCTTTGCTGATCTCATGGTGGTTGATCATGACATTGGTTTTGACGTTCAGGGTATTTCCACCTCAGACCCAAAGTTACTTTTATTGTTCCAGAAGCAAAATTCACATGGAATTGTTAGGATTCGAAACATGAGCTGATCAATTTCCCCTCAAACCTCTCTCTCACATCAGCAGATAATGAAGCCATGATGTGCATCGATCATTTAGACGCCACTCGAGCAGAGAACCCAGAGCCAAATGCGTCACCCCGACAGCGAATGCATCTCCGTTCACACTGCTTTCACAAATCAAGGTAAGTGCGCATCTGGAGAATCTAGGTTAGAATTGCCGTTGACGTACGATGTATCATGGTGTGAGACAAACGGAACATCTGCCAGGCGATGGGATTTAAAGCTATCTGTCATGCCATATCGGCAAGCTTTACATCATGTGATACGTTTGTGTGTGCAGGGTAGAGGTACTCTAACATGGGATGTGCATATGTGTGATTACTTACAGTACATCAAATGTGATTGCAATGGTAATAGGCTTACCACAGATGAGATTTTAGCTCATGGTAGCCAATGTTTTCCAGGATTTGAAAATAAGTCATTGAATACATGTATGTATTTTTTTTTTTATTGTATATCATTGAAATAGCTAGTTGCAGATATACAGTAGCCATTCAGAATGATGTCTATATATATATATATATATATATATATATCTCAGCCCAGTGTTTGAACTGACTGGGAATCTCAAGTTATCATGCTTGGTTTTTATACCTCCTTGCATGTCGCTACGTGCACATCAAATTTTGGTTGCGTCTTCCTTTCCTTAATGGGGGAATAGGCTGTAAATGTAAACTATTTACGACCTGAGTTTTGACCCTCAATGAGCCAGTTAGTGGCATGGGACAAAGGACAAACTACCAAAGCTTTATGTATCTCCATGAGTTCTTGGATTTAAATCTAAAGAGCAGAATAATTTCTGACCTGAGAATTATTTCCCCTTTTGTGTTCACAAAGGCACTAAGGTTTACTCCCAGTGATGAAAAAACAAAAGTTGCCATACACAAGTGGTGCACCTGGGAGCCATTTTCATTGTACTGCTGTGTAGCGTCTTCCCCTTCTTACCTTTTTATGTTCCCTCATGAATCCCTTATGTGCTCTCAGGAGCACAATCAAGGGAGCCTTCTGGGCATTTCGCAATGATGTATAGTCCTGGGGAAGTGCAGAGGCGAGGTATCTGTAATACGTGATGTGGTGTTGTGATACGACTAAACAAGTCCAAGGTCGTCCATTGGTGATTAAGAGACGCCGTCGGCTGAAGCTCGAGATTCTATTCAAGGTTTTCTTTAAATAGTTGTCGACTAATGGCAAATCAATAACCGAGCGGAGGGATGATTAAACATTCCGTCTTTGACTAATGACATTAAGGCCTGAGCTCCTCATAGCATGAACGCTTCTTACCCTCAGAAATACGCCTGACAGTTTTGTACCTCAAACAAACAGACACATTTTATTTAAGTAGAGTATGTATCTGCAATCGCAGTGCGTGAGAGCTAGGAACAGGGCTAAAGGTGCAGCAGATCAGTCTGCATATAAACGGCTCCATCTATTTTCAATTAAAAGATGCCATCGATTCGGGGCTATTGGTATGCATGGGAAAACAGGAGAAGAGTGAGGAGTGTTCCTAGTTGTTTTCGCCGTTGAGAGTAAAGTGAAGGGCGTTCAAGCAAATCGAGCCGCTTTGTACACACACGTCTGAGCACAAATTAACCAAATTATAAATAAATTTGTCATACTCAGGGTGGGGATTCCGGATAAAGGGAGATTAAGGGTAGCAATGCGGTAAACAAAGATAATCCCAATGCTCAATAATGCAACTCACCTCCCTCTCAGAGGATTGAATATATTTGTTGCCACTTATGTACAAATGATCTCTAGAGGCAATCACTCCCAGTGAGTGAGTAAATCAGCAAGCTCTGAATCAATGTTTCATTATGTTATGCCATGTAATCAAGAGTATTAAATATTCAAGTTGTACTGTTGGTTGCAAAACATTTCAGGAAATAATCTGATGAATCACTTTAATTCTAACCTGCGCTTGGCAACTGGCCAAAACAGACTATGGTTTAATTTTACCCAGGATAATCATCATTTCCTCAAAGCAATTAGATCGGTAATGCTATTTAAAAAAAAAACGCTTTACATCACCATCAGCACTTCTGTCACTCGGAGGTCTCACCATCTCCTTCTATTTTGTGATTCTGGCCATCAAGCCCAATCATAATGTACATTTATTAGTGTCAAGTAATGGTAACAAGCATTTAATGGATATGTGCAGCTAAATCATGAATTATGCATTCTACTAAGACAGTGTTAATGCCTCACCCATCACATTACACAGGACGGAGTAAGTATGGCTGACAACACAATGTAATTATTAATGTTCAGAATGATTTTCTATGCCAGATTAAGCTGGTATATACACAAGGTTTTCAGTGTTTCCACATGTTTATCCTCAATTTGCAAATTGCTATTCATCACAGGGAAGATGTTAACATTAAACGATTATGGCAAGACCTAATTATATAACTAAAGTAATAAATATGATTCACACTCATACTTCCATGGATTAAGTCCTACCCCACATTTGCTTGATGATACTTTAATTTAGTAATGTGGAAGTAGACCTTTGGTGCTGTTGCTACTGTTGGATGTATTATAAAACCTGGATACCGGATCCCAAAATGGTGCCTATTCAGTTCAATGAGAATTGCTCGCCTGGTGCATAATGGCAAAAAAAGTTTCTAGGCTTCCGGGTTTACTTGCGTGTTGTGCAGCCCACGGAGTATGTGCAGTAGCGTTTCTCCCGGCAGCCCTGGAGGCGAGTTCCCGCTCGCCCCATAGACTTCACATTGGGATGATGTCACAGATTGTTAAATTGCTTGTCTCGGCACAAGGAAGGTTTTACAAATATAAAAAGTCCATGGATTAAAAATGCAGAATAGAAAGAGTCATAATTAGCCTTGTTTGCAGTTGGAGGTGTCCAGTGAACAGTTTTACAGATGTCTCTTTTACAATGGTGGCCTATGGAGAAAACCCTTTCTGGGCCATAGGCTTATTTTTCGTTGCAGTAACATGAGTGGTCACTGGAAAAAAAAAAAAATTGCTGCAAGGCTGAGCGATGGCACCGTATCCATGTATCCATATACGTCCATGTGTGGGGGTTATTGGGTTTATTGAACACTAACACTGGCCTCAGGATACTTCACTAGATGCTGGCATTTGTAACTTCAAACTAGAACTCTATTTTGTGCTGATTGGCATTTCAAGCCACTTTCAATTTCTAGCCACTCCTTACCTCCTCCCCTATCTTGTAATTTAATTTACTGAGGAATAAGGATAGGACAAGTAAACCACCAACTTTGCAAGACGTTTCAGCAACAAACATGAAATAGCTTCACATAACTGGATGACATGCAATATTTGAAATGCTTTTTGTCAATGTCAATGAAATATATACAGTATTAAGAAGAAAAAAAAAAGCTTAATTCTAAGGCCAGGGAGATCAAGTCTATCTGTTCTATGAGGTCAATAAAGTTCACAGGTTATTAGGTGAATTCATCTCCCTGAAATTCTTCCAAAAAAATTGGCATCATTAGGCTCCAAAAGTTGAAATGTCATTGTTGAATCTGCATAGATGTTCCTTCACATTGATTACTCTATAATTTACTTCTGCATTTTCATTTAGAGGCCGAAATGGTAACACATAGGCCAAGACATCGCCCATGCTATTAAGTCTAGCAACTTTTTGTGACTTTAATATTTTAGGAAATGTGCTTATTTAATGTCTTAGGGAAGATCAAGTTCAATTGCATCTCTGTGCAATCAATATAGACATAGCTTTGTGACATGTTTAGCCAATTTTACCACAGAGTAAGCAGTACTTCATGTTTGTATTATTTTAGTCTTGGATCAGCCAAAGCTTCCATTCACTTTGCTGATATTTCCTCATTAATGACCATTTGAAAGTGTTGTTTAACTGGATGTGATTTGTACAGTCGTTGGCAACTTTGACTGACCACAACGTTTTGTGTGCTGGAGTTTGTTAGCCTGTAACTACATTTCAATCAGGAGCGACTAGTGTATGAAGTCAAGATAAAGTTTATTACAACAGATGAAACGTGATAATTAAGTAAGGACATAAAGTATTTGGCGCTTAGACTCTATAGGAAGATTTGTGATCGAGGGGTGTCTGCCCTGAGCAGCAGCAAGATAAATCCACACGGGTGGTGGTGGTGGTGGCAGCGGATGATTCTGCTGAGGCTGATGGAGCTGATGAATCTATGAAGACTGGCGGTAATGGGAAGGTGTAGTGGCGCTTTGCTATTTGCGATGATTTGCACTGAAATGACACCTGGCAGCAAGAGATAGGAGAACAGATGTAAATAGCGTACCAGCCGTGAATGTACCCCACGCATAACAGCAGCAGCATGAATGTATTAGGCTAAAGGCAGAGAGAGAATAATATTTAAACAGAAGCAGCATCAGGATGATAAGTTAACAATGCATGTTTGTCACTGTGCTATTGGATTAATGAGATCAGCTGATGTGACCAGCTGGTATCATGATTGACAGCTCTAGACGATGCCAGCAAGCAAATAATGAGGGAGCATGCGTGAGATGAGTGATGAGTGGCTGGATGCATGAGAAATAAAAACTACAGGCCTAACCATGCAAAAGTGTAGTCTTCCTGACTGAACTTGTGCTACAGCTTCAGTATTTCTGGCAATAACCATATTAGGAAAGTTGTCTGTTTTAGCAACTTTTCGCATGGGTGATGAGCTAATACTAGAGCAAAGTGCAGAGGAACAATTATCGGGGCTCAGGGCTATGAAAGTCCTCATTTTCAGTGAAACTACCATTGCCAGACAGGGCTCAACTTGCAAACAAAATGGGACTCAGAGGTGGGGACTTGGCATAGGATTAATGGCCGGAGTTGGAGGCCACTGGATCCCTATGACAAAGTAATGAAAGAAAGACGTATGGCTGGAGTTCAGCCTGGCCGAGCTTGGGGGCCTCCATGCCTGACAAACACATTATGTGCCAGATGAACTGACGGGAGCAGAATACAGAAAAAGACTGTGTTAGTGGAGGAGGCACATAGTATAAATGCCACTACATAAGGGACAGAGAGATCAGCAACTCAGAAAGCAAAGGCCAACATTTAGATTCCCTCCAGCATGTACATTAGTTGTTGTTTTTTTGTGTTTTTACGACAGCACTATTCTTGTTATTTATTCATATATCCACAGTTTGATGAATAGAATAGGTTAAACATGCAATTTTGCAGTTTTATACATAATACTCAATATAGTGCTCCTTGTTGCAACACAGAGCAATCAATGACAGTCAAAACAAAAAATCAAATCTACAATCTGGTAAAAATAGCAGGGAAGATTATGGGTTGCCCTGCTCCATTTACCCCTCAAGAACTGTTCGAACAGGCCACCATCAGGCAAGCCAACAGGATTCTGTCAGACACATCACATGTCCTGTCTGATGAATATATTCTGTTAAAATCTGGAAGGAGGTCCAGGGTTCCCCTCTGTAAACACAATCGCCTCAAACATTCATTCATCCCTCTGTCCATCAAACTCATAAATGAGCAGCGAGCAGGAGATGACCAGGTACATGCGAGGTCCCTAAGGTCGGGCCGGTGAGGATGTACATGTACATGTAACATGTAAGGTGTGTTATTGGTATGTATGGGTGGGTGTGCATGGAGGTATGTGTCGAAGAAAGTATGGTTGGTTTATGTGTACATGGGGCAGTGTGTACGTATGTTTATATCCTTTTTATTGCACTATTTTTAAAAACTTTTTATTACCTTTTTGTTTGTCCTTGTGTAAACTGCAGCAGTGCTCTTGTCTGAGACAAATTTCTCCCATGGGAGACAAATAAAGATACCTTGACCTTGACCTTGACCTAGAAAGAATCCTATTTTGCACGGCTGCATGTAAACAGGAATATTAGTGGAATATTAATTTTCATTATCCATGTAAACAGCTTAGTAGGAATGTTGTCTTTTTTGGAATAAGAGCAAAAAGACTGAATAGTTTGTGCATGTAAACATAGTCAATGTCCTTGATACTGAAAACCTGGGCACAGAAAACCAAAGTGAGACAGTTTGGTAGACTGACACTTAAATGCTTCACATATTGAACAGATGTTTTCAGTGAATGTGCGAGATGCTCTGCTCGAGCACAACAAATACTGTACGTATGTCCCACTGGTACTAATCATTGTAATTAGAGTGTCACAGTGCAGTGATATAAGGTCAGTGCTTTGATTAAATCAGTGACATTATTTTCCTCTTCCATGTGTTTAGGAGGTGCTAATCTGCTGACTTTCTGGAAGTCATTGTGATTGATGTTACATCTGGAGAAACCAAAGTGACCTCACATTTCCCTGGATCGTATCATCGGACGGGGCGCTGAATGATGACATCATATTTCATAAAGAACTCAGGAGAAGAACGATGACATCACAACACAGGTGTGACGGGCATCGCTCCCGAAACAGAAAACCGTAAGTCACAGCAACGTGTTTGTGTATACAGTCTAAAGTAGCTGAATTGAGTCATATTTGCTCATAATGCTGTAAGTCTTCATCATTCTGAACAGTGTGCCAACACCAAATAATGTGGTTTTTTACTTTCCATTCAGATGTGATTACGCCAAACATTTTCTCTGGGGGAAAACACATCCGTAAGGTTTCCACCCCATAATTTCCAGGCTGTATTTTCATGCCTCTGTGTCTATGATTATGCATGTGAGAATGTGAGCCCTTCTACTTCTACACATGTTTAGGTGTGCACAAGAATTCAAACATGAATCTGTGCTGCGTGTCATCGTAATGACTTTGCATGTGCAAAGTGTGCATGTGTGGAAATCCGATGCGAGTTTACCCCGAGCTCTTATGTGTCCTTCATTCTTTCCATTATAAAAGACAAATTAAGAACATGAGAGGGAAATGGTCTATCTCAGTGACTGATATCTAGAGAGGGAGGATTACTGTGGCGTCAGGGGGATATGAAATATCTCACATTCATACAGACAGTCAGGAATGTATGACTGGCACAATGGGGCCAAGATTCACTAATAAATACACATAAAATGACATTATTATTTTGAAGTTTGATGTTTGTAATAACACCTCTGGAAAGAAAAGGCGCTGTATATGAAAATGGATGTCCCGTAGCTGGAAACATTCTTGCATACGCAATGTGCATAACAAATACATAGTCATATATACCGCAGGGCAAATCTCTTTGTCAATAGCCTGTCAGTGATACTCTCTGAGGCAATTGTATTTCTCATTATCAGGTATTCCTGTTGGGAGAAAATGATCTTAATTTGATCAGCGTCATAAGCCCTCGTGCAAGCTTGGATCTCAGCTTATCCTTTTATGTGCAGAATTACAAATGGCCCGATTAGAAAACTTTCCATAATGGCAGCGAGAATTAGCAGGCTAAGCATACACTAATGCTATTGTACGCTCATCAATGATGTATAGCTGAGCTCTTCACTGGTGGCCTTTTCCACAGAGCAACACCCGCCGGAGGATGAGGGAGAAGCAAAGACAGAAGCAGAGAAAGTACAGTTTGAAAAGAGAATCAACTGGTATTAATAAGAGATTAATGTTCTTTGGCTTGAACTGACACATGGCACTGTTATTCTGCTCCTTTGCTTTGAACAAGTCTGGCTATTAGCTTTGTCCGCGGCCTATGAATCTATATTTCCTTTCTACAGAAGAGTCATAAAGGGACAGTGGAACATCAATTTCTTCCTGGGACTTCAAAGTGAGGCATGAGGCCCCGTACAGCCGAATGACTGCTGCGTTGCACACTGTAGCCAGGGATATCAAAGCCTTTTTTACATTCATTGCTATAATGAAAGAGCAGCGAGAGTACAAAAGAGGACTCGATAGTTGCCCACCCTCTCTCCTCCCAGCTTTTCGGTCGTGATTGTATGGAAGTATTACTCAGAGTTGAGGATAGCCTCTCCAAATTGAGGCCCTTATTGCAGAAGCCTGCTGAAGCACCATCCACATTAGGGAAGGGACAATGTGCTCATAATATCTATATCAGCGGTGTCCTGTCTTAATTCACTTTTATTACATCCATTCATAATGCTCTCATAATGATGAGATGGATCCCAGCCAAGGGATTTTCACAGTGTCACCTTTATTATCGCATACTGTGATTTGTCATTTGCTCCTCTACAGGTCGCTGTAATGAGGATAAGTTAGACTTCTCTGAATTAGATCTAAGGATAAAATGCCACCATGCAATGCACTCTTGGTCATTAACCCTGCATTTGCCCACTGGAAGTAATACACTTAAGGGTAATAAATGGGAAGAGTTTTGTTTAAAAACGACAACAAGACAAAGTAACTCAGTTGTAGGTAATATAACCTTTAAATTGTGAGCACACTCGCATGCATCGTGTGTGTGCTGCTCTTTGTTTGTCAGTGAAGTTGGAAACACACACAGCACACAGCTGGAGCTGATGTTGTTATGTGCGGTGTGATAAAATATTGCACAACACGATACATCAAACATAGACATTAAGAAACAAACCGCTTTGTTTGAGGCCAAATACGCATTGCTGCGTGTGTGTGTGTGTGTGTGTGTGTGTGTGTGTGTGAGAGAGCCTTCTTTCATTTAACTGTGGATGGAATGGGAGACATAAAACGGACAGCATTACTGTAAGGCTGTTGAAAAACTGGGTGTAGGTCAGGACATAAAACAACTGTTTTCACACCAGTGTTGGCTGATAACGTTCAGCTGAAGACTGAAGAATGTTCTTATTAATTCTTTATCAGCTGATGGTATGTCCCAAACCCCTGGAGAAACACGCCCGTGTGGACATTCTCATTCATCCATAAAAGTAAAACTGCTTTTTGGAATATTTACTTTGTGATGCAAGATAAGACTCAAGACTTTAAAAGCAAAGGTCTCTCTGAGACATAAGTTATATGATTGATCGTAGATATGTGGTATGTGTGTACATAGAGGCTCCCACACAGATTACACACATGCACTCTTGCTCTCTATACTTGTGAGGACCTCTAACAGGCCATCCTTTAGTGAGGGCAAAGACATTGGGAGCGTATCCATGTTCCCAGGGTCCTTTGTTCCCCAGCTCAATATCCTCTTAATATGACACATTAAGGAGACCTTTCAAGGGGTTTTTATGGGCAGTATCTATTTTTTCATACCTTCATACTGACTGACTGGTATTATGACGGTATTTATGTGAAAAAAAGAAATCTTCGTGTGGCGAAATATTGATGGATCCGAACTCCATTCAGAAAACAAGCATTTTGCACCTGACAAAGCATGAATTCAGACTTTTTACTAATCTTCATATAGCTATTTCAGCGTACTTTTGATCCCGTTATCGCAACTGTATCACATCAAAAATCTGTTTATTTTGGGATCATACCGCTGTAGTAGCAGCTGCCATCATGCCCTCTGAACTCCATTCAGAAAACAAACATTTTTAAAAGTTTTTTGCTTGTTGTCTTGCAGAGAGACGTGACAAAACATGAATTCATACTTTTTACAAATCGGCATCATACTGTAGTCATTTCTGCATATTTTTCATCTGGTTATTGAAATTAAAAATCATAATCTGTAGCGCTGTAACCGGCAGTCATCCGGCGTAACTTTACTTCATGAAGAAAGTAGTGAAATTCACCGAGCTGTGTGATCCTCCGGGTGATGTTATGAATCCAGAGAGGAGCGTTTGTATTTATCAATCTCTTAGTTTATATCAAGAACATATAGGACCCTTGGAACATAGCGATGACCCAAATACATTCTGTACAATTTGGGAGATTGAGGCAAGAAATTCATTACAGAAAGAGTTAGACATTTTTGGGAAATACACTCATCACTTTCTTGCAGAGAGTTCGATTAGAAGGTTGATACCACTCTCATTTTACGCCTTGGTTTTTGTACAAATTAAACAAACAAGATATAATGTGACAATTAGTGAGCTTTAGAGGTGCTGGTAGATATATTGTTCACCTTTGGACAAAGCCAGGCTCGCGGTTTCCTCTGTCTTTGTGCTAAGCTAAGCTAACCATCTGCTGGCATCAATCTTCTCATCTTGGCAAGAACATGCAGCATATTTCTAAAAAATGTCTAACTATTCCTTTAACCTTTAAACCCTACTTGTAATCCTTACCCCTGCACACCTAACTTACACAGTTATATTTAAACTGTTCAAATTCACCCCAAAAAATGGCAGCATTGATTGTTGTGTCTCCAACTTTGACACTGCTGATCGCAGTTTGCATCCTGTCTCCTACAAGTGTTGGTTTCTTTTAACCATGACCGCAGTCTTTCCCAAACTTTATCCAAGTTGTCTAAACACAACCAAACCTTAATCCCAGAGAGGGTGGATTGGAAAACGATCATATGAAGCATTGTCTTTCCAGTCACATGGGTTTACATCTATTTTGTTTGTTTTAGATATAAGGCCTTTAAGTCCTTCGAGGATTGTCAAAATCTTCCTCATCTTTCTGTCCTTGTGAGGACATGTGGTCCTCATAAGCATGACCACACAACAACAACAAATGCACACACAGTCTCTCTTCATCTCTCTCTCCCTTTTGTCTCAGGCAAGCCCTCACCACTGTAGGCTCCTGCTGTCCCTCTGTGAATAGAAGGACCTTGGCTGTCCCTATTGAAAACCTGATTCCTCATTGAATAGGAAGCCCTTGTCCTAACATGGCTCTGTCTACTGCTCTGATGGTGTACTAATGGCAGCATCAGTCCCCATCTGGTGTCCATCATTTGGATTCAGGGCAGGGCCCGTCCCAGCAGATACATCCGATTAGTCCCTCTCATCGATTTGTGCTGGCTCGTCATGACTTAGTCAACCCAAGGTGTCTCTTCTATGACATGCTGTCTCCCTGTGATTTAGTTTGCCAACGCTCTAAGTGCATTGAGTGTGACAATAAAATCTTTAATCTAATATGCATCCTAAAGAGGGAGGCGGCGGAGAATTAAGAGCGAGTGAGGGAGCGAGACGGAGAAGGGAGGTAATGTTCTCAATGAGCTCAGATGTAATGAGAAAGGTTTGTGTCAAGTGTATGAATATACAGGATACAGAGACGCTAAAGTTTGGAACGCTACACTCGTTTTTTTGATCCCGACTGATGAATGTGTGATTTCAGGTGTAAGATGTGGCGTTAAATGGTTTGTCATCATGAATATACACAGGTACCAAGTGCTTATTTCTTACTCCTTGTGGAACCCATCTCTTCTTGCATAAAAGGAGAAATATGATTATTATCCTCTCAAATGGCCATGAAAATTTCACATCTGTGCTCCGAAGAGGTGAAATCCTATTTTCTCCTCATACGTAACCCAGCCTCATCTGCGTTCGCAATTTGAAGCATACGATAGTGTGAAAGGGGTTACAGGGCACAATGCATGCACAGTGCTCTCAGTAATTCTAACTGACAACTATCCCGTTGCCTGGGCTTGTGAGAGAGCATCATATTTATGGATGTGTGAGCTGTATATCAATGAGATTTGGTGCTACTCTGTCTGAATAGATCATTACGTAGATCTCCGGTACACTGCTTGATCTGCTGTATCCCAATGCTGCTCTGTGTCTCAATAAACAGACATAACATTAGGGAAATGCTATACCACACAATACATGCAGCGGTAATGTACTGTAAAACCGTAGGGATACTTTATAGAAATTTGATGATGAGGGAGGATGATTTTAAAGGTGTCTTGAGAGCAGATTTAACGTTTCCTTTTTATGGTTTATGGTATTAAAAGCAAGCCATTATACCTGTAAGGTGCCACTTTGTCTGCATGCACTCAGTGATTTAGTTTTCTATCTCTTTTGATGGAAAGACATCTCTTTGGCTGATTAATGAAATTCACATCTAATGGATACAATAGATCTCCATTCAGAAAAAGGTGATTGGATTAGTTTTAATTAATGCTCTGCCAAACAGTTTGACATGTTTTTGCCGCTGTCACACACCTCTAATTGATTTTTTCATGAGAACTTGTTCAAAGGATCCTTTTCGCTTTTCATGTCTGTAATTGCCTGTTGGCATGCCTGACCTGCCGCGTTGACACCAGACATACCGAGCCGCATTTTCACATCTTTTTAATGAGTGTGTGTTATGATGCGGTATCTAATTGTGCTGTTGGCAAAAGAACAATAACATTACAAAGGTATGACCCACCCACCCGGCCAGTCTGTCAGTCAGCTTTCCCATCTCACCCTGCTGTGACCCTGGCTGTGCGAGCGTACAGATTAGAGTGTGTGAGAGGAGGAAAATCTCGGGCTTGAAGCCAGACACTTGTCATTTCGGCCAGAATGACTTCTATATATCAAATTGAAGCTCTTGATGAAACCAGTTATCCTGTATCAAAAAGGCATTACTAGAATCACGACCGAAATTGAATTGGACAATAAAAAACCTCAAAGTTAAATAGTTTTTTCGAAGGAAAGATGAGGTACTGCGGTAAAAATTAAAAGATACTTCGTGTGCATGAGATGTGGATGTATACAATTCATGAAAGAGGATAACAAAGGGAGCTGAAATAGAAAAAGAGAGGACAAATAAGAGCGTGTGCACGGAAGAGTCTGTCAAATTTTCATCCCATAGCCCATGTTAGTATTGTTTTCCTCCTCACTAATCAATCAAATAGAAAAATAAACCCAGCTTTTTGGAAATAGAGTTCAAGCCATCTTTGCACCGCCCTGCTGGAACATGTGGATGGGGCTGAGGGAGAAAATAGGCCCGCATGAGAAGTAATCAACGCAGCCCACTATGTGACAGCGGGTTAAGAGAAGGGGATGGGGAGGGAAGCTCTGTTTCTATGCCAGAGAAAATGAAAGCAGCTGGGGGTATGCGCTGTGCGCTCTAGTCGGTCGTATATGCTTGTTATCAAGTGTGTTTTTGTATGTGAGTGTGTGTGTGTGAGAGAGAGAGAGAGACGCAGCAGGAGAGGAATGCAGTTATGGCTGTAAAGTGGGTGTGAAAACAGCCATGTTCACTGACCTCCAAGCCGACCTCCCCACCCCTCCTCCCCTGGTAGTTGATAGTGTCCTCTGTGTGTGCGTGTGTGTGTGTGTGTGTGTGTGTGTGTGTGTGTGTGTGTGTGTGTGCGCGCGCACGTGTGTGTGCATGTGTCACAAAAAAATGCTTGAGAAAACTTGTGAGTATGTGATGATACTTGCCGAAGTTTGTGTGGTGGTTGCTT
>JAOVVB010241170.1:0-22015 GCA_028570985.1 Heterobranchus longifilis | reverse complement strand
CAAAAGCGAGTCAATCTCCATAGACCCCCATGTTAAAATGCCCAACTTTACAGCAGAAATAAACATGTTTACAGCCTGGTATAAAGGTGAACTTTTATATAATTCTCCTTTTTAAATTATATTAAGGCTTAAAGTTAGACATGGCTACTTTGAGTGACAGGTGGGTGCTGTCACACGTAGTTAGCCACTGCAACCAGGCTTCATCAGGCCTGCCTCTGCTTCATCTCTTTTCCCACTTTCGGATAATCCATCCATGGAGTCGGGTGTTAGCCAGAGTCGGGCACTGCCAAGATGGCGACGGCCAGAGCCACCCACTTTGAGCTTCACAGCTCTTCAGAAACCTCCGTCAGACGTCACAGAGACTATGTCCATATTTTACGCAGTCTATGGTTTTAAGATAAAAATAACCTTCTTGGAATAATAACTATTGTCTGATATGGTTTTGTTTTGACAAAAAAATTCCGTTATCTTTAAAAAGAAGAAGACTTACTCCTTCTATCTCATTGGAAAAAAAAAAAAAACTTATGTTAACACACTCATAAATTGCATATTGGATCACGATTGGCTTCCAAACTAGTTGTGATTAGTGTTAATTCTGGCAGCTATTTTATTCTTAGTCTTTAGTTGAAAATGCTTTTAAGTTTAGTCACATTTTAGTCACTTTTCTCCTTCATAGTTTTAGTAGATGAAAAGTCATCACTGTTTTGTATTTAGTCTTACAGTCCTGCTTCAAATGTCCTTCAGTCATCAGATTAGATTGAACATTTCAGTCAATGTAGTCGAGCAATATCAATATTTTTTTTAAAGATTTAGTCAAACTTATTTTACATCAGATTTTAATCAAATATAATGACTTTCGGCGACTAAAGCTCTGACTAAAATGTGATGTAACTTATAAGCAATGTCATCGAAATACTAAGACAAAATAGCTTCCAAAGTTAACACTAGTTGTGATGTCATATCAAATCAAATCTCAAATCATGCACACGCATTTAAAGAGATTTAAGGTGAGCACAGAGAAACCTTCCCCCTATAAACCCTTCTAGTATCAAACTCTGCACGTACTGTACATCAGCACAGTGAAGATCGGACATCAAATTAAAGTAACAATAAGAAAAACATTATTGAGTGAAGGGGGACTTTAAGTTTGACCATTTTTTTCATCATTCCAGCAAACGTAGGCTCTAAATAATGTACAAAACAAAGCTTTTCTTATAATATACCACATAAGAGTTAAAGGGATTATACTTGGTTATCTTTAATAATTTATGTCAACACATATCTATAGGTGTAAATCTCCTCAGGGGGATTTCAAATATTTGTGATACTGTTGTTGCCTCACATTGAGCAAACGTTGGGGGGTTTGACAGTGTGCAAAGTGTAATGCATACAGGGAGCCTGTCACACCTTTAGCACAGACAAACATTGATCTGTCACTTCATAGAAAACCTGCACACAGGTACCGACTGCCGGAGAACACCTTATCATACAGATACGCTCTGACTTAAAGAGAGTCAGGGAGCACACACACGCTCTGCTAAAACCACACTTTTTTTTTGAGGCTGCTCCTCCCATATATGTTCTGCCTCTCCCTGTGGTGTGCGCCGAAAACCACCGAACAACAACAAAACAACCACAGCTGCTGGAGTTGGTCATGTCCAACTAAACTTTCTGACAGCAGGAAGGGATCAACACTGGAAATCTATCTTCTGCTCCTACACACGTCTGGCCTCAATAATTCAGCGATGCATGCTGCTCGGAGATCTTGCCCTCTCTCTCTCTCTCTCTCTTTCGTTCTCACTCTCAAACTCGCTCTCCCTCAGCTCTACTCTCCCCTCTCCTCCTCCTCCTGCTCGTGACGGTTTCAGTAAAAAAAAAAAAAAAAAGAAATTCTGGCACTTTAGATGTTTGAAATTTTAGCTTTCTGCTCTCACACGTCCATGCATCTCAGCTGGCTCAGAGGAGAGGGGGTATAATCTGTCGGACATGTTAAAAAGTCCCCATGTTGTCAGTGTAGCAATTTACCTGCCACCAGCTACACATCCTGATTCCTCTCCTCCTCATCCTCCCTCATTCTGTCTTTACCCATCTACTAAACTTTTACCTGTCAAGAAATATGTTCCTGTCATCTCCCTCTCTTCCCTTCTCCTCTCCTCTCTCTGATCCTCTTTTCCTTCCCAGCCACCCATATAGCCCCCCCCCCCCTTTTACACGTCAAAATGGGATAAAATGTACCTCTTTACATCCTCATTCCATCCTAATTCTCTCCCATCCTCCAAAACCCCTTTCTACATCCCTTTAACTCTCATCATCACTTTTTTTCCTTCCTCGCGTCCTTCCTCGCTCTCCTTCCCTTTCTTTAAACCCAGCACCTCTCTCCTCCAAAGCCCTGTCATCTTCTCGCTATCATCCGCCGATTCAGTGGCAAGCATCCACCCACCTCTCCACTTACTGCATATATAGGACATAGTGCGCACTGTCATTGAAAGCTGCAGACAGGCTTTGGGAAGCAGGGGTGGAGGGCTGACACTGGGGAGCAGAGCAGACAGGCCGGGCGAGCAGCCACCTCAGGAAATGAGGGCAGAGGGAAAGGTGCACCGCGAGGAAAGGTGGTTTGATTTGGGTGGAAGTAGGTGACACAAAGGAGGCTGAAATTTAACAACTGTTTTCATTCGTGAATTAAATAAAAAAAGCTTGATTTATGACTTAAGAGAAAAGCAGTTTGACAGTTACAGAAGAATGAGAATAAATGTATTGTATTTTATGCAAACCTTGCTGCCCATTGAGCCCAGCTGAGTGTGGATGACACTTTTTGACTGATGTACCCCCACAGCCCTAAGAAGTTCAAATACCTCCTTTTTTAAAGAGATTTTAAACCATATGGTATTTATTGGCTATATAAAACTGGATATTGTTGCACTGATGTCATACAAATAGATAGACCATAGTGATCATGGGATTGTCGATGTGTAGTCTCTTTTTTTCAGTGGGTTTGGTTACATTTATATTCCTTCTTTCAACCATTTATCTGTTAATTTTAGCCATCTATTTTGATTGTTTTTTCACTTGCTCACTAGATTTTTGTGCAAATTGAACTCCACCGATTTTTACACGTCAAAGTCTGTTTACAGGTCTTGGGGAGTACTACTACTGCACATGTGAAAACAAGCCGAGTCACTTGACGTCAGCGTCAAAATTAAAAATTTTTTTTTTTTAAATCAGTGGGTGTTATCTG
The DNA here is from genome assembly GCA_028570985.1 of Heterobranchus longifilis. Taxonomy (NCBI): domain Eukaryota; kingdom Metazoa; phylum Chordata; class Actinopteri; order Siluriformes; family Clariidae; genus Heterobranchus; species Heterobranchus longifilis. The sequence goes on along the minus strand of JAOVVB010241170.1, from coordinate 18,780 downwards.
ATCTAGAAAGAAATGAGCTCACCAGACCTCTGTAATCTTCAGCTCTGCTTGAGGCTACAGCCACGAAACCTGGATGTCCGACTGTTGGTGGTGGAGTTGCATTGTGGGTAATGTAGTGTAGAGGAGAATAAGTATGCATGGAGAAAAAAAAAAGATAATATCTCTGTTTCTGCTGCATCTATTTTGATAATTATAAAAAATAAACTGTCCATCGTGATTCTGACAATGTTATAAGAGTGCAATGTTAAATATGCGGAGTAGCATACTCTTTTAAGGTGTTAAGGTGTGTGAGCGGTGTCCCGTGGAGTTGGACAATTGCAGCATCGTTGGTAATCATAATTGTGCGTTTATTTCCCACATGTGGGTGGGTTTACGTTTTCATTACCATATCATATTTCCTGTTTGCTGAATTTACCACGGCTACTCTACAATATTTTCTTGAATCGCCCGTGGGCACAACTACTGTACCCCTGGTGGGGAATCATTACTGTAGTTGGTGGAAGTCTTTTCTAATCAAAATCTCATGAGATGGAGATGATCCAAGTGTTAATTTGCGGAAATGTAAAAAGGAGCTCACACTGTGGCAAGCTTGTGAGTTCAGCGAGGACAGGGGAAAAAAAAAACACAAATGAGAGCTGCTATTTCCAGGTGTATGTATGAGAATATTATTTCTAACTCAATCACGCCTGTGGCTCAGCAAGGACACGTTATCCCACACAGAAAATAATTTCTCCACGCATACTTTATTTGAGGCGGAGATGCTGTATCAGGTAAATTTCACACTTTTCACCCAAAGAAACGAGAGACAAAATATTCAAATTTGCCAGTGTCACGGCCAACGACGTCGACAGAAACAACAGTTCTGAGCAGCTGAGATGTTTTTAAGACAACCGGAGATTTGAGGAGATCTAGAAAGAAAACGGTTACATCATTTTATGAAAAGTGAATTGACGTAACTGTGTTTCTCTGAAATTCATCGCCTAACGACAACACCTTTATACTTCAGGTGCCATCGAGGCAAAACTGGATTTGACATTCAGTGAAATGACTTGGATCTGGCTTATGAAAAGAAGAGAAAAGGGACACGTGGCAGAGAGAAGGGCTCATTTGGAAAAACAGAGAGAGACACAGCGAGAGTGACATTGAAAAGGGCAGGGCCAGATACAGAGCAGCTAAAAGAAGAAAGGCTTCCCTGGAGACAGAGAGCCAGACCAACATGAGGCTGAGAAAATGAGAAAGAAACAGAGGGGACGAGTCGGTGTGTGAGAGAGAGAGACAATGTGGGAATGAGGGTGCGACCTAAACTTTATTTGCTTTAGCCCAGGTGCAAGGGAACTTCAATCAAATATTAGAAATGTTGGCAATGAGACAAATTGGGTTTTTTTTCCTTTAACTTCAGATGAACTTCATGGACTTTTCTTTGCTGCAATTTATCACCAAACCAGGAAAGAATCCATGAAAAAACACCTGAAAATGATATTTGGGTTTGTATTCCCACAATGCAACTAGCATTTATTTGCATTATTTCATTTCATCCAGTCTATGAAATGCCTGACAATAGCAAAACATTAAAAAAAAATGCACATTTGACAAATATAATTCTAAAACCCAAAGATATTCTGTTTAATATCCAACAAGTCCTCCAAATTGAATGACAAAATATGTTGTTTGTCCACGCCCTTTACAACAACACATAGAAGCGTTTCCATGTGACGACATCATCTGTCTGCCTCCCAAAACCTGAAAAATTAATCTGTTTTATGATGCGACAACGCTATGGTTAAGATTTAGGCACAAAAAACAACTTTCAAGACTTTCATTGTCACGGTGACAATAATAATAGGGAACGACCATGGTCATGTTAAAAAAAAAAACCTTGACGGAAGAAAACCAGTGTTTATTGACTTTTGAGAAGCTGGAACTAGTCAAGAAAAGACTTGTTGCTGCAAAATGTGTTACTGATTAATTTTCAGTCAATCAACTAATCAATGAGTCTGTTAATCATTTCAGCTCTTATTTCCTCCATATGGATAAACTAAGGATTTGTCTATTTATTATTTAGGATGTTATTCTTGTCAAGCATGAGCAGCTGAGGATTCAAACATAATACAAATACAACTTTATTAGGTTAAACAGTGAAACTACAATATATGTTTTGAGTTATGCTGGCCTTACACCAAATTACTTTTTAAGCAATTTCACTATCGCAGACAATTTTCCAAAGTCAGAATAAGATCATGAGAGTTTTGCTGGAGTTGATCGTGATCGTGATAGATATCATAAAACTCAATCAGTCTTTTTCTCATCTTGACGTTCCGAATATATCAAACATGTCTAATATTATCATAAGTTTTTAGTTCATGAAGAGGAGTCCGTGGAGGTGCAACAACGTGTTTAATTCAGTATCTGATCCACCAACCAGCACTTATTTTAATGAGAAATCTTAATTTTTTTAAAGTCTTCTCCCACTAAAATAACGCACCAATGGAGGCTGGTATGAGGCGACAAAATCCAAAATATAAAGTTTGTAATCAAATACAGTTTATGGATTATACTGATGCAGAATTGACGATAATAATGTCGACATATGGCACATTTAATCTTGTGTTTCTAGAGTTATGTGTTTTTGCCGACACACAAATAATTGTTAATATGTCATATTTGCTAAAGGGAGTTTGGCGTAATATTTTCCACCAGTAGCAGGATGGGAAATCCAGTTCTAGTCTTGCAAATCGAGACCCTGCAGAATCTTATAGTCTGTGACTTAAAAACTCACACTGTCTTTAGATGTGAGAAGGTGTCAGACTTTAGTCTTTTAAAGGTATTTTCAAAGTCTTGGTAGGCATTAGAGTAGTTTTTACAGAACCACACCACACTGGTCTCATAGCTATCTAATTTTAAATGATATTGATCTGCCCAAACAAGCCAAGCTTACGGACTAAACGTTCAAATAAAGTGCTTCAAACGCACACGCACACAAACACACGCCAGTGTGGATCTAAAAAAGCTTGCAGAGTTGGAGGCAGAGACTTCTGAGAGTTCATAGTTGTGAGAGAGAAAATGTGTCAGTGATAGGTGCTGGCTTACGGCTGCTTTGGCTTTTATCAGTCTAACCATCTCATCTCTTCCCTTTTCCCTTTCTGCATGGGGAGCCTTTCTCATGTTCCTCCACTCTCTTATTATTTTACTCTCTCTCACCTTTTAGGACGCACGCGTGAGACTAGAAAGCTAGCTGACTCGTCCCTCTAAAACAATTTCCCTCTGGTTTTATTTCTCTTTTTTTTTTTGTTTTTCCACATCATTATTACTCACAACAGGCCTCTACTGTATTTCTTCTTTTACTTTCATTCTATCTTTCTCTTCCAAGTCTTCATCCATTTCGACTTCATTCTTCATTCTTTCTTGTTTTTAATCTTTCTTCCTCGCCCTCTCTATTCTCGCCTGCAGCGCCCTGCAATGCAAACACAACCTGTTCTGAGGGGAAGTGAATTATTGAAGCCGCTGCTGCCATTCCCTCTATGCAGAAGTGGGCCGCAGAGGAAGAGAAGGAGGGATCGGAGGGAGGAATGAGGGTAGATGAAAGAAATGGAGAGTATAGATTTGTAATGACAAAGGCAGCAGGGGTTTAGGGTGCAAAGCGTCAGACGACTGTAGTTTGGATTACATCGTCTCTACGGCGTGTGGAAATGTGTTTACAGTAACTAACATATGAAACTATTTTAGATATGATACATTAGCAAATGACGCTTTGGGGAAACACCACTCAGGCCCAAATATATCTTTCTGGACACTTGAAAAAGCAGGTTCATGAACTAGACGTCATTACACATTCAGCAGTTTCTGTCTGTGCCCTTCTCTCTCTGTTGTATCTTATCTTATATTCATGTCAATACGGTACATTTTTCTTAAGTGTATCGCACAGAATGTTCTTGTCGAAGGCATCTTGCAAACTGGATTGGATATGCCTTAAATATCTGCACCAGGCAAACCAAGCACACTTAGTTCATCCTATTTCTATACTTATAAGTCTGTAAAGCATGCAAAATTATTAAAGAAAGCCAGGAAAAAAAAGAGATATATATGCATATGTGCATATATGTGCATATATACTAGAGCTGCATGATATGAGGAAAATATGCGATAACGATATTACTTACGATACATGTTTATCAGTTCTGCCTTTCTGCTGCTTTCAGTATTCTGCTAAAATACAACAAATTGCTTGTTGAATTTAACTGAATGGAAGTTATTTCTGACATTATTGTGTTGAATAAACATTGAACCATTGTGGCACCATTTAAAAAGTTTTTAAAGAGCAGTTTTCTGCTGATGCTCTCTTTCAAATAACTCAAAAAGTCCCTGAGTGTCTTTCGCAATGTTTATTGCGAAAGCTGATACTGCGATGACAATAAAAAACAATATATTGTGCCGCCCTAATATAAACTTGAATAAGAAGTTAGGATGAAATTGGTTAATGGTAATATAATGAAAAATGAAAACATTAAAACAAAGAAAGAAGTACAAAAAACAGCTCATACTTGCTACTTACGACTCATTAATCGTATTGCTTTGAGCGCACAGTAAATTGAAGGTGACTCAGACGGGTGTGTCAACTCTTCTCTTCTCTCATCTGGATTATGGCTGGACAGTAAGAAGGACACAATAGGATTTTGAAAAAGTGATGCGTTTGCACACAAAGCAATGTGAGAACACGGACTGTATTGATCGTCAGTGCGACTGCCTACCTGGAAACCTTTTCTCACGTGATCCCACAGAGAATGTGTTTGTTGTTTCTCGTCTGGCACACTGAGATTCGTCCAGATTCTTTAAGGCTCAGGGTTTATGGACAGGATGTGCAATGGATGTGTACGAACAGCGTATCCCCCCCCCTGTCATTGTGGAGGTATGGACGTGAACAATTTGTTGGGGTGCATTAGTTGCATCACTCCCTTCTCTCTTTGCGCAGGCTGGAACTCCTAAAGGGCTCTTGATGGAAATACACTGATGTGAGAGAGCTGGATAAATCCTCTGCTTGTCCAAAGATAGTCCAGTTACAATGAAACAACCAGCTGGAAATTACATGTTGAAAAAGATGATGTTGCTTCATTACAGCCTGATTTCACAACAAATTGCTCTTTTGTGTAGAGAATTCATTGAGTAAGCAGCTATAGTGCTGCGTTGACTTTGAGGTTTAACACAATAACAATCTGACCTTAAGTACTGTACACATAGTATAACAGTATTAGCATTTTGTGTGGTTTTGTCCCACCTGATGCACTTTGATTTTGTTTTTTTGTTTCCATGCCAAGGCTACTAAATATACTTTTATTTTGAGTTTAACTTCAGAATCGGGTGATGCTACTTTTGAGCAGATTCAACAAATTCACAGGCTCTAACAGACATTCATTTTATACAAAACTATGTACAGCTGTATTATGAAGGAAAACAAAAATAAATCATGATATGGGGCAAAAAAAGCGAAAACAGTCTAATAATAATTATGTGTGTAAAGTGCAACTGAAAACAATTAGGGTAAAATGAAATGAGGACATTATGTTAAAAGTTTTACATAAAAAACACACTTTTTTTATGTTATGGGTTATTGAAAAGCCTGACCAGACTGAGAATAGTTTCCCCACAGGAGATATAAATGCTATAATTGGTAACCGGGAGGTTTCATGCACTTTCATCTTACAGTACTTTAAGATGCCCACTTCTCTAATTGCTGCTTTTTGTTTGGCAGTGAAGACTTTGAATCCGTGCCCAAGAAAATATGTTTTTTATTGGTGCCAAATTGAATTGAAAATTGTTGATGCAATATAAATGCGCTTCACCGTGGTATCGGCTCCCTGCCAGAGTGTTGATGAATGTACTTTGGCTCGATTTTAGAGCAGATACTACACCCCTTCAGACGCTTGTGAGCATCCCCAGGTTAACTTTCAGTTTTAGCTGTTGTCCTTGAGCTTCACAAGTAAATGAAGTCTTTTTATTAAAGCTAATAAAGGTTGGGTAGGAGGCAAGGGGGTAGAATGTGTGCAATCAATAAATCTTGGTCATTTTTTTTTACATGTAATTTCTCTTCTATCACGTCTATCTGTAATACTAATTAAAAGTAGTACTTTTAATTCACCCTGCTGTCCTGTAATTTGAACACGTGTAATTTCTGATTTCAAGCAAAAATCCCTTACAGAAATCAGTTTTACATGAGATTATTGTTACAATACCAATCATAGGAGTCAGGGATCTTTCTGCCGCAATTTCATTACATTCCTTGATGTGTGTGTGTGCGTGTGTGTGTGATACATGTTTATTTTATACCTTTTTTCCCTTTATTTTGCCTTCCTTCTATGCGTTTCTTATCTCCCTGTTTCTGCCTGTAATTACAGTTATAATCAATGTGCAGACGTGTTAATATCTGATCTTGCATTAATGATCCATGTCCATATTAAAAATTTAACTTGCTCACCACTTACCGTAGCTCCGTACTGTATATGCATTCCTTCTGTGTAATTTGTGTAATTTGGTGCTGTTGCATTTCGACCTGATTAGGCGTACTCCCAGCTGCACACTGTGCACAAACAGTAAACACTCACAGGCATGAATATATGTTTTCCACATCTTCTCTCAGGGCGGGTGATTCATCTCTTCCGACCTGTCGACATTATAAATCTCATTATAAATGCTCAGTGATCAATACGATTGTTTATTTATTTGAGGTTAGCTGTAAATGGGAACAGACTACATTTTAGGCCTAGTCCACACTACACAGGTTTTTTTTTTTTTTTTTAAAACATATATATCTTTCAATGAGCCTTTTGTCCTTCTGAAGATTTTCAAAAGTGCCATTTTTAGAGTTGCTGGAGGAAATAATCATTGTTTCATTTTTGCTCTTGTGTGCATAAAAGTAGCTCATAATTGCTAAAGTTTGACCAAAATAAATCACCATATCTTCCATTATGTGACATTATTGTTGCTGTCGAGGGCTCTGGGTGAGTGTAAGTTGTGGAAATGAGGACGAATAGTATAATCAATGGGACGCCCTGTGAATAGAAATCTCCACATGTGCTTCCGAACAATGTGCAGCTTGTTACTTTTGAATCACGTCGTGTAATATTGCCTTATATTATGCTATCACATGAACAAATCTTAGTTAACTAGCTGGCTGGTGAGGAGTGGAGCAGGTGGACCCAAATGAAGAGACTCGACCCAGGAACTATAACGGACCACTAACTGACATGAACAAGGACCTGACAAAGACTGAACTGAAAACAGGACTTACACACAAACTGATCTAATCAAAACAATAGAGAACAGGTGAGACACGAGGGCCGGGAGGGAGCTGATTGGTGGAGCACGCAGGGAGGGAGGCGGGGCTAACGAGAGACAGGTGAAACTAATCAGGCAATCACAAAGGTGGGAAAAAAATAATAAAGACAGGCAACGCAAGACAAAAAAACATAAATCAATAAATGCAACAAGGTAAAACAAACACAGAAAACCAAACCAGGAAACCAAAACCTCTGGATAACAGAGAAAATGTCAGGGATCACAGACTATGACACTGGCTAACATGTGACAGCAGGCTACATGCAAGATAACTCTTCAGTCTTTAGTGACTGCTGACTCATGCTAGATTACATTGTTTACAGTCAATATGAAGCTATGTCCAGCAACTAATAGTCCCAGAGGGATGAATAAAGTTTTTTTTTAAAATTAACTATATTGGATTAGAGCAACAACTGCTCAAAATGTCTGTGCACGTCCCTGCCTGCAGTCTACATGTCGAATTGCTCCCAAAGGCATAGCCGTCGGCGTGTGAGTATGTGTGTGTGAGTGTTTATATCCCCTGATGAGCATGCACCCTGCATGGCAACCTCTGACATCCTCCTGTGTCAATGTGGTGTGAATGACTCGTGGTTTAAAGCACATCGAGTGGTCGCAAAGACTAGAAAAGCGCTATATAAGTCAACATTTACCATCGCTGTCAGGTAGCTTTCCAGCTTTTTTTCAGGCTTCTGATTTTCAGAAACACCTGCGTACATGTGGACTCGGCCTTAGACAGTTAAAAAAACACACCTGGGATGCGAACAGTAGGTCACAGGGCCGAGGCGGAAGAACGAAAAGCCAACATTTTCAACTTCTTCACTTGCGTGACTGCGGTTTGGGGCTTTAACATCGGGATTTAATGACGGAGCTCATACAGCACACTTCCTCGCTTTAGTCACAGCAGTTTTGAAATAAAGAACAGAATATGAGTGCTGATAAAACCACTGTATAGCTGAAGAGACAGAGGAAAGTCGAGTAGCCCACCTATGAAACTCCAGCTGTCGGTCACAGTAAATTGTCTTTGAGGGTGGATTTTCTTTTCACTGTCTTCTCACACTGCTCAGAGCTGAACTGGGACAGATGTAAAGCCAACCACTGGGGAGGTGCAAAGATGTCTTTACACAGGGGGACTGATCACAGAGCAGCCATTATCAGAAGCTGCAGGAGGTGACAGGGTCAGGGAGAGATTTGCTGTCTTCTTGGCTGGCTGTCTTAAATACAACTGAGCAGGAAGGTTATAAAAGACGTGTTTTCCCTTGGACACATTTTCACAACGTTTGATTATTAACAACAGTCAGCAAATGCAGCCAATTATAATTCTGTTTATGTTATATAATTACAGTCCTGATGTCTTTCTTTCACTTTCCAGACCATTAATCTTCTCATCTTTTAAGAATCTGAAGTCTTTTGTATCGGATCTCACAGAAAAACCCGATGGCTTCTGAAACTGTGTCTTCACAATAAAAGCATTATTCAGTCACAAAACCAAACATGTACAGTATATCCTTTAAACCTTTTTTGACAGTTACACTTTTTTCTTTGCTTCATACTTGAATAAAACCTCAAGGATTCAGTCAAAAAGTGCACAAATATTATACTGTATAAAACAGCTGACCCTGAAGGGTTGAAAAGAAGATGCCTAACCTGTTATGACCAAGAGCTGTATTGTATTACATTTTATTTGATTACAAAGGCAAGGCAAATTTATTTGTATAGCACCATTCATACACAAGGCAATTAATTTACAGAGCAGAGAAAGACATTCAAATTCAAGCTTTACATTAAAAACATTGGAAAAGCATAGAATGAATAGAAACAATAAAAGTGCAATTTAAGAGCAATAATAAGCTATCTTTTAATTTTTCCAATTGTTCTTTCTTAATTAATCTTGATTAAAACCTGTATCTTAGACCATCAGTATTGTGTATTGTCTTTTCCCGATAATTTTTAGAATTGTTTTTTTTTTTTACGTGAGTCTAATACGGCATAATCCGGACTCAAGTGTCAACAAACGTGGTACAGGGCGGCCTCGAACCACCGGCTCACAATAGTTCTCTTTAAGCAGACTCGTCAATGTGCTTCTTCTAAACCGTTGGTTGAAAACTTTGGGACCTCGTCCCTTTTTGGAACCAGTTGATAACAACGCATTATTTTGCGCATCAAACACTGTAGCGACATGTACGCAGATAGAAGTTGGACAGCTCTGTGTGTACGACTGATACTTGACTGACCGCTTTCACTCCTTGTTGGTGCGTGGAGCGGCCATTTTGGATTTTGAGGTCAGGGTTGGTGAGGCTCTACCGACGTTAAAAAAAAAAAAAAACTTGCAAGAATCTTATTCATCTGGAAACAAGAACAAATGAAAGAGTGCTCTCATGGTGGCAAGCATATCAAACTGAGGTTAGGAAGATTTATTCGGAAATGCAAAATGACATTCACAGTGAGCAAACACATCAGTCAGAAGTAGCATGAAGTCGAAGTATTCCTGTGATGTGCAGCTGTGTGTGCATTTCTTATGTGTCGCTGCACATATCTACACACACACACATGCATTCGTATCTACACCTACAGCCTGTGTTGTGTATTTATGTTCCAGGGATGACTGACAGCCCACAGGGTTGAGAGCAGTTCACGGTGGCTTCATTACTCTATGCTAATCGCAGCCAACGCCCGTCATTTCTCATTCACCACCGGGCTTCTTGGAGCCGAGCCAAGTCCTAACTTCTCTGTTACAGTTCAAACGTGAAATCGCTCGGCGCACGAGGCGGGTAGATTTTTTTTATTTTTTTTTAGGCTGGAACTCAAAAATAGTGTTGAGGCAAAGTTCCTTTGACAGGGAGATCTGAGGAATTTTCTTTTGTTGATGTCGAGGTGGTTTTTACCGACAGCATCGCCAACACAAAGTTCGTCAGTTCGCCCCAGTTTTGAATGAAACGCATCTGAGGGCAAGTGAAACTGCAGCCGCTCGGCAGATTAACATTTCAAAGGGGAGTGACAGCCAACGCCGGGGCGAGTACGACTAAAGCTAAACACGACTGCATGATGCACGCTGTCAGTAACACATTTAGCCAGAACGAGCTCTTTCATTTTCACTGAAGAGCTCTGAAAAGAATTCTTGCCACTGATGATCAAAATTTGTTACAGCACAAAACAATATGTATCATGCTCTCTTCATTTAATTAAAAAAAAGGAAGTAAATTAGAACCCACAGATTATTTTTTTATCTTCCAAACTGCAGTTTCTCCAACACAACAAAATACAAAATGCTATTTTCATGAGACAAAAAGTTTATTTTATGCTATGAAAATAATCCTTGTTGTTAGTCAGTCTGTGACTTTTCACTGATGATAGAACTTCCTTATGTTTACAGCACAGTATTATATTTATCACGCTCGCTTTATTCTCTCTTTATTTCAACTGCAGTTTCTCCAACAGAGCAAAATGTGGCAGCAGAGAATACATAAATGCTATTTATATGAAATGTTATGACATAATGTCAGCCTTCCACTATACTTTGCAGATGTTTATTTTCTGCTGTGGGACATAGATGTATACTGCATTTGTTTTTGAGAATACACCTAGCATCTGTCTGTTGTAACTCAATGATAACTCCTCTATTTATGTGTTTTTGCAGCTGGGACAACTTACATCTTCGGGAGAGGAGGAGCCCTCATCACATATACCTGGCCACCCAATGACCGGCCGAGCACGCGGGCAGACCGGCTGGCAGTGGGCTTCAGTACGCAGCTGAAGGAGGCCGTTCTGGTCAGGGTAGAGAGCGCCAAGGGACTGGGAGATTACCTGGAGCTGCACATAGTAAGATACCGCCTCGGGGGGTGTTGATGGGGGTTGAAATGATGGGAGAATGGTGAAGGTGCCCTAAGCTGCATTCAGTCAGATGAATCACTGGGGAAAACCCAGGGAAAAAAAAAATGTGGATTGGGAAGTACCAGGACAGGGAAGTTCAAAAGGTTTAAAAAAAAAAGATGCCAAGGGGACGGGGAGAGGACTTGGGGCTATTTAGACGAATCACTGGAGAACAGGAGAGATAATGAGTGAAATAATGAAAGGAGAGCAGAGACAGAAAGGAAGGACGTCAAAGATGGTCTGCACTCTGTACCAAGGGACGAAGCCACAAATAGTAAGAGGGAAAACTGGAATAATAATTTAAGACTGGACGTGAGTTTAAAGGTGTGGAGAAATACTAAGACAATGACATCCAGTTATGTGTTTGTAATAGCGTTGATTCATGAAGAGGGTACAGTTAAATCTTCTCTCGGAGTTAAGCAACAGAGACAGAGCGCATTTAAGCCCCGCCCACACCGGAGGGGAAAACAATTCACCGCTCTCCTTGTCAATTCTGTCTGACAAACAACAGAAAAATACATAAAAGCTTTCGTGAGGTGCGATACAGGGTAAAGAACCAATAACAATACAGTTAAAAAAAAGCAGTTTTTTCTGTAAAGTGCTTTTTTTTTCTGTTAAAGGCAGTTTTTTCTCACTACTGTCATGTTGTAACTTTTGTTATGATATGACACTATAAATATAATTGAACTGAATTGAATTGAACTAAGTTTTTATAAAGTTCCGAACCGAAAAACTGATCTTTTAAGAAGACAACAGTGGACAGAGGCGTCAGGAGGATGAATGGGAAAACTGTGGGATCCCTCAGAAAGCATTTTGTCACATATCCAGTCAAATATCCAGAATGTCAGTTTAAGTAAGTTAAGCTAAAATGGCAGGCTTAAATCGAATGTTTTCCACGAGCTGCAGGCATTTTGTTAGTGTTTCAGCATACCGTTGCATTACATGTTTTCCCCTCCGGTGGGCGTGGTTTTCAGAGTATGATACTAATATTTGCAGAGTCCAGAAAATAACTAACAGTCACCCAACATCATTTATTTGTATTCGTCATATAGTTAATGGCCTCATCTCTTTGCTTTCATATGTTTGGCTTAAAGGTCATTTAAAATCAACTGTAATGATAACCTTAAATGGTAATTAAGGGACAGCAGTGCTGCATTTACACATGATCTAATTGTCTCGTTGACCCCTACGCTTCTTCTTCTTCCCAGTATTCTGAGGGTTTTCTGTTAATTACAAACCAGGACCATACCTGGTGACTCTGATCCGCTCCCCGTGTTGCCGGAATCACACAATGAAACGCTGAAATTAAATGTTTTACTGTAGCAGCTGGTGGAAATGAGGTCCTGCAGTTCCTTTACACTCTCTTAAAGTACGCAGTAAGACACTATCAGTGTTATCTACACTTATCTACACTCAGCCATCTGCGCAAGTGTGTGTGCGCGCGTGTGCGTGTGATCACACCACTCCAACATCCCGGTGACCCCAATTTGTTTGGGCTGGCCGTGCCTGGAAGCGACAAGGACATAGTTGACCCCGGGTCACTTCTCATCCAGTGATCAGTAAACTGAGAGGAACAGAGGAAGGGATGATGGGAAATAGGTGTAGGTGAAAGTGTGTGTGTGTGCGTGTGTGTGTGTGTGTGGGGGGGGATAGACCAAGTAGGTCAAGGCCAATTTGAAAGCTCTTGATGAATAATAATGACTGGAAGGATGAAAGATTACAGTTGTAAATACAATGGACACAACAAAGTGGTGATGTAGTGGAGTTCAACCGCAGCAGCTTCAAAGGGTCAGTTCCTGTCATATTTTTTTTTTTGCATTATCTGTTGCTTTTTAATATTGGATTGTTTGGGGAGACACACGACTCAACCAATGGGTCATATCAATATCAATAGAATATCATAGAGCCAGAAATTTGGTCCTGCACAAGTTCCAAAAACCTATTTCCCCATTAATCTCTGGTGGGATGCACCATGTCTCCATGCAGATTGTCCAGAGTACAGAGGAATTTTCTTGCGGCCCTCACAGCATCGAAAGAGGAACATTTTAAATTTCTTTCCAGAAACACTTTCCTAATTACTGAGCATAATCCACAGACCTCACTGTGACTGGAACTACATTCAAGTGAAAGATATAGTTCCCATTAAAACTGGTGAGTGTGGATTATCCTGAGTAACCAGACATCACAAAAAAATCAATTTGGGGGCAGATATTTCAAAACCTTGGAAACTGAAACCACCTGCACGGCCATGAGAAGTTGGTGAGATAATGTCTTTTTTATGTACTTTGGGTGAACTGATCCTTTAACAATTTTTTTTGTTGAGTTTTAGCTGAATTAGTGCATTAGTTTTTTTTACCCGAATGAGCTCCTCACTGTTTATCTCTGCTCATCCCTCACGATCACTAATCCCACTCTTCTCTTAACTGCATATTCTCCCATCTAACTTCTGCGTCTTTCATTTGCTCCCTCATTCCCTCACGTCTGGCCCGTTCACTCTCGCTTTCTCTCCGTCTCACACACACACATCAGTGCCTCCGACACACCAGCCCAGCTCCTCCGCTCCCATTGCAATTACATTTCATTTGCTGCTGCTGCTCCCGAGTCGCTCCCCTAAATGACTCTGTTCAGCCCGTGGTGGGTGTTTGGGTCCCGTTAATTATGCCTGTCTCTCTTTGAGGGGAGAAGTACAGGCAAATTAGACCTGAGAACCCAGGAGCCATGGCCCCATATCATCCCACCTGATGGGGGCCTCACAGACCCAATCAGACTGCAAAATAGCTCCACGTTCAAGCAGTGATGGTGGCCCTTAGGTCTAATACCTGGGGCTTTATTCATTAGCTTTGGCTAGTGTTTCAAAAAATAGCATTTCACTTTTCATTCCAGGTTAGCTTGTTTTGTGGACTCTAATAGGATTTTAGGGGTTTTTAATAATCCTGAGTGACATATTTGAAAGTGCACTTGCACAATTCTAAGAAAATGTATATTTTTCTGTTTAAATTTCCTGGCTTTCTACATTTTAAGAACATGCATCCACCCAAGCAAATGAATAGCGTAAATGTTTAAGTTAATGGTCTTTCTAAGCCTGTATCATTGTGGTCCACAGACTCCCATCACAACTGTTTCCTGTCCTTACAGGACATGACACACCACTGATGGATGCTGTCTGTCTGTCTCACTAGAAATACTGGCACTGGTGGGCACGGCTGATAATAACATGCCACCAGGACGTGATAGAGCATGATTCCTTATCTCGTCTCTTTATATACCCTTCCTCCCTTACCTGCCCTCTATCTCTTTCATGCAGCCCCCCCCCACCACCTCCATTTCTGTCCATTTACCTGACAGGGAGCAGGACATCACTCACTACATCTTTTTGACATGCTGTCATCCGGCCCCGGGGTAGGAGATGTAAAGTCGAGGTTGCGGGATGAGGTGCTTACACAGAATCTGCTGACTGCGGTTGCTTTCAAAAAGGACATAGCGTATCCTCGCAAGACCTTGTTTCTTGCACTAATTATTTACTGTGGGTGTGTCTGAAAAGTGCTGCAAACTTTCTAGTTGACATTTTGAGAGTTCTAGATGAAAAAAAGCTTTGAAATTCATTATCTGGAAAATGCCATAGGAATGAATCATCGCCGAGCAGACCAAACATGAGTGCATATTGCTGTTGCAGTGCAGTATTGCTCATATGTCTATAAAGAGTCTCTGCCATCCAGGTCAGGGGATATCAAGCAGTAGTAAACCAAAAGCAGCTGGGTTTGCTGCCTTCTCTTGAAGAACGTCTGCTGTTCATCTAGCAGACTCCATCAGTTCTGCTGTGGGGGGGAGTTCCTCTGTATTTAATCACCCAGAGAAGTTAAATACCACAGAACTCCCCAAGAGTCAGTAGAACTAATTAAGCCTCTTGGATGAATGGTGAAACATTTTCAAGAATACTCGGGAGGTCCAGGCGCACTTTCATTGTGCGTTGGTAGCTCAAGTTGTAACCCCTGATGTACAGTATGTACTGGTCTGAATTAGCAACTGTGGGGGTTTTGCATCATATGTCTGGCCATCATGGGCTGTTGCTGCTAATCCAGTCTAGTTAGTACAGCAAAAGTCCACTAACTTGCTCAGGACTTCGGCTAAGGGATAACTGGAAGTTTTAGAGATCATAACCCCCGATCTCTGCTAAAGGATGGTCTCCATGACTCCTCACCAGTTATGTAGTTGTTTTTTGCCTGGTGTTCTGTAGGCTTGCAGCGGTAGTCGGTGTTACCGGTGTTACACGGTGTTGGGGCATACACTTGCCCGCCGCCTGCTTTTTTAAATAGAGATTAAACCCCATTTAGTTCATTTTTGCAGCACCCGCCCCGTCTCTGCTCCGCAAATCCAGGGTTACCTTCTAGACTCGACCCTGCAGCAGCAGCAGTACAGAGGAGTCAGATTTCACTGTCACCACAAGACGGTGGAGGAGTTAGTGTCAAAGTAAAAAAGTGAAGAATCAGATCATTTATATCATATATTTCTATAGTTTATAACAGATTATCAGTGTGTTTTTTTTGCTAAATTCACCCGCAGCGTTTAACGAGGGAGGGAGAGAGGGTGAAGCTCGGGTCCTGACAGCTTAGATCATTAGAGCAGCAAAGATGTTCATTTAGACTTAATTTATGCTTCTTACAGTACTGTAGCCTCGATGAAATTATTATTAAATTATCACAATCTGTTAAATATATCGCCTTTTATTCAATCCATGCTTTGAAAATGGGTGTTTTTAACATCAATTGGGTCTCAGTCTGTCATCACAGCGATGTTTGTCTCCTGCGCACGATGATTATTTAATAAAAGATCAATAAAGGCAACGTTAATTACATCAGTTTATTATTTTAATTTTACATTTTTGGCCTCGCGTCTGAACCCGGCGGCTGTCACGATGGGCCGTGCAGCAAAAGCTTGATCGGAGCAGATCCGTCCATGGTGCGTTCACGGTGTAGCCGGTAATATCGGTGTTGTCACAGGTTTATTAACCGCTGGAAACATCCAGGTACTTTGGTCACGCAGTGACAGCTAAGCGAGGCACATTTCGCCAAAGAAAGCAGCAGGATTCGTTTGAAAGCTTTGGGATAAATCCGTGTCCTCAAGGTTAAGAATAAATGTCCACGCTCAAGCAAATGTAAAAGTTTAGATTCTCCACACCCTTTGTTTCACCACTCACAGCATGAATCACATAGGAACATAGACAACTTTTATTACTTCAGTGAGCATTTCTGTTTTCTTCCATTTAGCAGACAGGATGCCCCCCCCAGTGCCCACGATGTCTTTGACAGGATGTTAGATCGACAGAAGTAAAAATGGTCATTTGGGAGGGCAGGACATCATTTTTGCCAATCTTCATGACATTTCCACCATCAGGGCCTGGGGTGTGAGATTCAGGGAATGAAGGGTACAGACAGATATGGAAGTGGGCTGATAGCTAAATCTCCCATCTGTGGCTGCTGGAAAAAGCAGATGTCCTTGCGAGACCTTGGAAGCAAAAAGAAACGATTTCTGTATTTTAGAAAAACAGACTACATATTGAAGCCAGGAGCATTTTCTGCCACATCACCAGTTACCAGAACCAAAATAAGAATATCAGTCATTTGAAAATGTCAAATCATCCTTGATTTTATGGCATGACACGTGCTGATATTCTTTATCACTTGCCACACCAAAACCAGGATCCAGGTGGAAGAATTAAAACTTGCTGATTGAGTGCAGCTGAAAATGTCCACTATACATCTATGTTAGGAGCAGTTATAAAGTGTGAAAGCTGCAGTGGTGTGGCAGAGTCTGGCATGCTTCCCTACAGTCATACCTCAGTGCAAACAAAAGTGCAACATTGTTTTGCTTTGTGCTGACTTGATAGTCTGAGTCTGTGCATTTTTTTTTTTTCCCTGTACACAAACATTGGCAATTTGAAAACTGGGCATGGGAAGAGTGTTGTCTGGCTAGAACGCCTCGTCTTTCTCCAGCTTCACGCTCTGCTGTCCCTGCTACTTGGCGCTGCAGCCGCGCGGTAAACAAAAGTACAGAGGTAAACTCTGGGAGACAATCTCGGATTTTTTGCTTTCCCTCGTCCAAAAAGTGTTTGTCGACTATATTAGGGAGGAAATTGCTCGTCCAGAGGGGCCTCACAAAACTTTATTCCACTTTATGACTCATCGGGTATTATTAGAAATTAGCATGCAGGTTCTTTAATCTGAGCACAAGTAATACTCCTCGACTGTTCGAGTCTTTTATGTGGCTGTTCTCACTCAAAGCAATGAAGGGCACAAACAGAGCAGCAAATTGGGGTTATTTGTTGTGCACAGAGAGATGAGTCATTAATGAAGAGCCATTCTCTTCACGAGCTACTCATAAACTTCCTAAATGGCCTGGCAGATGGCTGAATAAAGTTGTAGCAGTTTTGATGCACCTCTCAAGCTAGGGCGTGCACTATATATTTTTTTTTTTAGTGCATTTCTTTCGAGGTGTCTGTTTGTATTCATTGCTGTTCTCACAGGCACCGCTCACATTTGACAGTCATTACATTTACAGCTGGCAAGTTGTCGCACTAACTGCTTTGTGGGAAGTGTCTCATCTGCAGTTATGGGCCGGTGCACAGCGCGTAGCAGGCCTCCCCGAGTACCTCCATCACTGGCTGTCCGGTCCCGGCTCATAGCATTAAATAAGGGCCGCCTCTGATTACCCACTAGGGAGCCATCCCTCACCACAACTGTCTAGTTTGAGGGCAGGAGGGGTAGCAAAAGGGACATGGCTATATTTTCTCCTCTTGACCCCACCCTTACCCCTCTCCCAGCATGTGACAAACGCTGATTGCCAGAGAAATAGAGAGAGAGACACGTTTCTGCACACAGACTGTGGTCAGCATCGCCACAGTCAAAATGCGAAGTGCTGCATCTGACTTCATTAGCTGCACCATGATCGCGTTTCCTCTCACTGCTGGCTAATAAGAGGATCACTCCTCTTTTTTTTTTTTTCAGGATATACCACTATACCACTGCCTTTTTTTTTTTACATTCTTTTAATTGTCTAACGGCCACAGGTTATCTGTCAAGGGTTTAAGCCAGCGACTGTTTAATTATGGGTTGAAAAATGTGATCTGACGTGCAGTGGCAGCCTGGGATAAGATGAGTGGCGAGGAGAGCGGGGCGGATGGAGAGCTTTGTGAGAGTGCGGTGGGGAGCCGAGAGATGCTGGCATCAGATAAAGGCAGATGGTGATGTGGATAAAACTGTCAGAGAGAGGCAGAGGCTTTTATCCTCCACTCCCCGTCCCCCGCTTACACAGACGCACACATGCATGCATGCACGCACACGCACACGCACGCACACACGGTACACCTTTACTCCTAACTAGCTGTCAGTAGCACACCGAGTCACGCAATGCTCTCAGGTTCCTGCTAGCTGCCAGAGTTGCACACAGACACATTTTGCAAGGACACCTTCACATTCACTCAGAAGACAAGTATGATTAACCCTAGTTCACTTTAATGCAGGGAGACAATTTACAAGGGCAGCCCCACACATCGGGATTTTGTTATTTCCTTATTTATAACTCCCTCCCTCC
>JAOVVB010241164.1:0-22016 GCA_028570985.1 Heterobranchus longifilis | reverse complement strand
TCCTACTGTAATATTATTTATACTTAGAGTTAATCACGCCACGTGTCTTTGGAGCTTTCTTTTTCACTTGTACATATGCTCTTTGCTTTGCTTTTGTTGTTGTTTTTATTTGTTTATCTATACTTTTTGTTTTTGTGTTCTTGTTATCATCATCTTATCATCAAGACAAATTCCTTGTACATAAAAACTACTTGGCAATAAATCTGCTTCTGCTTCTGACATTACAGGAAAACATACATACAGTATACAGACTACAGAATATGTCAATTGTGAATAGAAGCAGGACAATGATGGTAATACTGATTTGTAATCATTCAGGAATGGGTTAGTCATTGTCTAAAGGTTTAAAAGTGCTTGTATAGAAAGGAGAAAGACACAAATCCTCCCCAGGACATTGACTGCGACGGACAATAATCCCTTTTGCTTTCTCAGTAAATTACAAACACACTGCTTGCACTTCTTGTGTGTAGATTTATTGCTCACACTGTGCCATTCATCAATAAGCAGGATCAGATTATCCTTTGTGCTAGTTAAGGTGAGCTCCCATAGAAACCTGGATTATATGAAAGCAAAGTGTAATCAATGAGTGGATATATCTTTGAGCTTATTAAATAGGCACACATCCAATCACAGATGTTGTCTTTGAATTTGCTACAAAACACCTCCTGCGACAACGACCAACTACTACCCACACTCTTTTCACACTGTATACACTTAGACTGTGTTCTCTTCTTCCACCGCATCTCAATCAGTGACTTACACTCTCATCAGAAATCCTCTGAACAACTGAGGAATGAATTCCGTCTTATCGGATACCAAGTACAGATCGAAAATACCAGTGCGTTAAAAGAAAAAAAAGTAGTAGTGTTTTTTAACAGCTGTATAACCCTGTATGGATGTGATATGATTTCCATCATGGTTGTATGGCCTGGCTCAGGTTAAACCAACACTTTGTAAAATATGAATAAATACTTAGAGAGAACGAATGCCAAGAACTTTCTTTTATCATCTAGTTTGACAGTCAGTCATAATGTAAAAAAAAAAAAAAATCTAAGAATAACTAACAATTCCTTTGTTAAACTGCAGCCACAATTTATTAAAGTAATAGTACAGTATAAAACAGGAGTGCAACAGCAACTTAAAAAATAAATAAATGTAGGAATAAATTAGCTGACATTTTGCTAGCTCTGGCTAACGTTACGCTCCCCGCTAGCACCTGCCCGATCGGTACTACGCATACGCAACTCTCAGGAGATGAGAAGGAAGCGAGGTGGCTCACTCATTAGCTACTTCCACCATCAGCTCTGTTAAAAAACGATTGCTGCATCCGAAATCAATATTGAGTTACACATGTGCAGTATGGATTGGGCAGGATGTACGGATCGGGTAGCGAGTGACACATCTTGTTGTCCCTGTGTAGCGTTTCCAGCATTTTAGGGTCAAAAATGAAACTACAGCTGCAATCAATATGTGCTAAACACTTTTTACTAAATGCTGTGGTCATTGTAGCCCAAACTGCAGATAGTGATTTTGCAGGAACTTGAGAAGTAGCTTTTGCATCTTCTAATCTTGGAAACATATTTTCTTTATTTGAATATTTGTTTTTATGTGTTCACAGTTAGGCTCATTTTGGCCACTACATCCTCGTCCTGTCTACTCCACCATTTGTGCATTCACATGGAGGGTTTGCCAAATCAAGAGTTATCCCAAAGTGGGGAGTGGAAGTGGACCACCAAACCCTCCAACAATGAGTCAGCACTGGTGTCTGATGCTCGAGCCAAAAATAGAGGAACAGAAAATCTCTCTCAGTACTTAGTTAAATATTTTGTTCATGCTACATTCTCCCTACACTGAGTGTCGTGTTTAGTCAAATGTCATTGAATATGTAGGAAGTACAGTAAAAAAATAAAAATAAAAACATCACTTTTCCCGTTAATTAATTCGAGTTGTAAATACAGCCTGCACACTTCAATTAAAAGGAGAAATTACCACCTATTAAAACATGCTTATTATTTTGAGGTTATTTAAGTTAAACAGCACATACTACCTCAACATCAGAGTGAGTAAGACATCTAGCAGTATCCATGGTGACAGCTGTTTCCTACTCATGGTAGAAAGTGTTGAGTGCATCCCACAGTTTACCTGCTTATTTTTACCCTCCCCTTTAAAGTGGAGAGCCCTCCGCAATAGTGAGAGTACCTTTATACAGAGTGACATTTACTCTTGAAGTACTAGTGGGGAGGGACCAGTTTGAGAAAAGATCTTACTCTTTACCAGACTTTCTACTGATTTACTCCAGTTATCTCCCAGCCATTCCTTTTCCGCTGTAACCTGTTTATCTGTCGCTGTACTGTTTATGTCGTTCCTTAAAACTCACCCTCAGATTATAATTACTGGATGCAAATATGTGTATCACTGTAATGTTGTAGTTTGTGAAGGTGAGGCTAATTGTAATTACTTTAAATACTGCTGGTAGCTTGTGAATTTCTCCCTGGTCTTATCTTAAGCAATAATGATGCATCAGGATTAATTTGTTGAATATAATTCATCAGAATCTGTAAAATAACTAGTAACTTCAGATAAATGTAGTGAAGTAATGTAGTGGAGTAGTAGTATAAAGTAGCATGAAATGGAAATATTCAAGTAAAGTACAAGTACCTAAAAATGGTACTTAAGTACAGTACTTGAGTAAATGTACTCCACTGATAGTCGGGATTCATATTGCGCTGGAGGTCAGACAGCCGTTTGTTCTGTGAGAGAAAACACAGCAGCCTTGGCCATGAAATATTAAGCCGCTGTTCTCTTTCTGTCTCTCTCTCTTACACACAGGAAGGATTCAGCAACATTAACTCCGGTACAATTTGTACCATTACATCAAAACAGAATTAGTCCAAGGATGTCTAAGTGACATTTTTAGCTTCCTGGGGTTGTGGACACTGAAGCACTTTTACTTTCTCTTTTGCATAATGTCATCCCCCATGGCTAAATTAGTGACTCTGATCTTTTTTTTCTGTCTGTGCATGTGTATGTGTACATGTGCCTCTTTGTCTTATTTGGGAGATAGTTGATGTTTGTCTTTTGCTCTTTTCTTATAAGATGTATCTTATCTTATTTATCACAAGATAAGATGAATGTGGGAGTGCAGGTTTATCAAATATTTCCATAATTTGTGCAGTGTAGAAGGAAATGCATCTTTATCTCTCTGCATTGGCCTGGGTCATTGTCAGTCACAATGCAATTTTCTATTTTGTCATTTTGGTAAAAAACCTTTGTAAGTTTTAAATTTGAGGAATTCTATCACATCAGAGTTTAAAATGTCTCTTTCCATTTAGAAATTTCCTGTTATGCTGATTCTACATCCAAGGCAATTATTTAAAAATTTATTTTCTGGAATATTATAATTTTCAAACCCACATCTGACAAAATGTTTGCAATATATTCAGGTTTTACTTTAAACCATCTTAAAACATGAGAACATCATCTGCAAAGAGGAGGAGTTTCATTTTTTCAACTGGTGCACTGAGCGGCTCTAATTTATAGGCAAGTTCATTATACACACAATAAATAACATGTGCCTTATCTCACTCCACATCTACATCTTTCTCTCCTTGCTTCTCCCTGTATGTGTGTGAGGCCATACGGTGGTTTGCATCCTGAGGGCGCTGTGCAGTTTGTGTATTCCAACAAGTTACAATTTCTGTATATTTGCTACAGGCAACAGCTGAGGCACACACCATATGACAACTCAACACAAACTCTAACAAGAGAGAGCGAAAGAGAGAAGCAGAGGGAGAAAAAGGAAGAAGGATGTAAACAGAAGGAGAAAGGAAAAGGGCAGGAAGAAGGAAAGATGGCGTTTGAGTTAAGTGATCTGAGCATGTTTGAAGATTCCATGTGTGCGTGCTGGAGGCGGTGCTGGCCACCATATGGACATACAGCACTTGCAAAGCAGGGTGGTGGACTTTTTTTTTGTTTGGGGGAAATGAAAAATTCATCGCAACTTCTAATGGTGTGTTCACACCAAAGACGAAACGTTTCACATGGCGTGATTACATGCAAAGTCACGAAAGCTGATCAGCCTTTAGATTCTCCTGACGTCCAGACATTGTTGGATAAGAAATGGAGGAACAAATTATTGTAGCTGTGTTTTGGCATCCAGAGCTCTATGATAGTACTTCAGATTTGTACAGAGGCTGGAAGGAAAAGGAGATTGATTGGAGAAAAGTAAGCAAGGAAAATATGTGTCTGTTCCTTGTTGTGTTGATGGAGCAGCTACATGTTAGCACAGCCCTGATCGATCTGAACTCCAGTCAGAAAACAAGCATTTTACATTTTCCTTCATTTCTGTTTGCTTGTCGTCTTGCGGACAGACCTGACAAAGCATGAATTCAGACTTTACAAACCGGCACTGTGATGCAGTTATTTCTGCATACTTTTCATCCACTGATTGCAATGAAATAAAAGCAAAATCAGTTAATTTTGGGCTCATAATGCTCATACTCGTCTATGGTGCAGAGTATATACACGAATAAACACAAATGGTCTCGCAGTCAAACTTGTGTGAGTAATGCGAGGTGAAAATTTGTTTAGCATTTG
Source organism: Heterobranchus longifilis (assembly GCA_028570985.1). Lineage (NCBI taxonomy): Eukaryota > Metazoa > Chordata > Actinopteri > Siluriformes > Clariidae > Heterobranchus > Heterobranchus longifilis. The sequence continues at coordinate 17,420 of JAOVVB010241164.1, read as the reverse complement.
GTGTGAACACAGCATTAGTCCACTGAAGGACATTTCAGCATTTTTATATATTTTATTAGTCTATATTCAAGGGAAAATAACTTAAATCCAATCCCTCTCTAAAGTGCTTTTTCTGTCAAATCTAATCTAGATTCCCTGAAAGAAATGAGTAAATACATCTACTATATCACAAGGCCAAATTCCTTACGTTCTGATGTCCTCTCCCAGGAAGCAGCGGTTACGCAGTAGCCCCGCCCACAGCTGGACTCCAACAATGCCGAAGATGAAAAAGACAAAGAAGCAGAGGAGAAGAACATTTCCCAGCATGGGCAGGGTGTCCAACAGCAGTGTCACCAAGATCCTCATACCTGCATAGTGGGACACAAACAGGAAAGATGCCATCAGAAATGATCATATGTTTAAAGGTCACATACATGATAGATGAGTTTTGCATCAGCTAGCCTTTAGCCCTCTGGTTACCGCACCCCAACATCCTCTATTGATCCTGTGAGCTTGGAATCCACAACTTCATCCCCACAGCCAATATAATTACAAGTCATGACAATACTGAAAGTGACAGTTTGACATGATTTCATCCTCTGGGATTTGAACTCTCAGTTTCCCCGTGGCTATATTATCTAACCACACGCGTTCAGCATCCATCTCCAGTTGTCAGATGCGTTTAGCATCAGCAGAGTCTGGGATCTGGTCCCTGAGGTCCCTCACAATGTGTTCTGTCCCCTTTTACATATATAACAGCCTTGTCACAATGACCACATTTACAGTATGGTAATTCCATATGCGGCACTGTTAATTCTGACAGTGCGCAATGAAATTCAAACTTAAATCTCCTTCAAAATGGAATCTGCAGTGTTTGTGTCACTGCAGGAGGAAGGTTTCCCTGAACTCATTACCATTTGGTGACAGGTGAAAAACAAAAACAAAGGCTCTGCTTTGCTTTGCTTGCATGGGAGTTTCACCGGAGTTATCAGGATGGGCTTAAACTGCACTAAACTCACCAGAGTTCTTATTAAATGTTGCTCCAGCAGCTAAATATCATCAAACTATTATCAATAAGGCAAAAAATAAAAAAAATCATGCACTGGTCAATTTTGAGATTTTGGGCTATTTTGCCTCTTCTTTCAGACTTGTGGAAAAAAACAACATAAAAATACAGTTTTTTGTGTTTATTGTGTCTTTGTCTATTTGATTTCTCCTAAATTCAGTTCCCCTAAGTTAGCATTAGATAATGCCTCATTTACATATTTAAATATATAATTTCAGAAAACTTGTAATACAAAAAAAAAATTGTCGTAATGTATGTAATCATTTTTTACTTCCCCACCATTAAATACATTTCTACGGACTCAGAGTGAAATCAAACTTTTGCCTAGGAGATGATCATGAATTATACATGCAATCTGGAAGCAAAGATGAGCAAATTATAGGACATTGTTTTAGTAGAGATCATTTAGTGGCTAAATTAATAAACCTACTAATTTCACCAGATGTTGTGATAACAATTAATAATTGTAGTCATCCATCTCGATGGATTAACAAAACAAGATTAGTACCCGTTATGACACTTTCTCCATTTTGTATCTAACTGCATGATCAATGCTTTCATTAAATGTAAAAGTTGTGACAGACGATATTATAGTGTATTTGGAATAACGAAGACCTGTGGAGAAAAAAAAGGTCAATACTGGAAAGAAAATGAATATGATCTGAATATCCCCCTCTTGTTTACAAATATAGAAAGCATCCTGTTAGTGGATTTTTGATGTTGTTACTCAGTGAAGTACTAACTGTCCCCATTCTGAGGGAATGACTCATCGCCGTTTTGTGTGCGTCGTCTTATTTGTGTTTATCCATGTGTGCTTCTGTGTACACTCATTACCCACAAAGTTGCTGTCCAGAACATATTTTCGAGTGGCAAAGCATGAAATCTCCTAATATGTTTTTTTATTTATTTTTTTAAGTCATATTGTATATGGGATAGAGTCTAAATCCTTCATCATTTATCCATTTGTCCAGTCAACAATCCATCGTCCCTGAAAGATTTACTGATCGCAGAGCAGCTGCAGAAGAGTTGCATGTGAGATAATGTGTTTTTTTTTGTGAGATATGTGACAGCCAGGCAGGTGAGGGTCAATCCATCTCTAATGAGATGTGGTCATGGCTTTGGGGCGGAATTGAAAACAGAAAATCGATTAAATGTCCAGTTTAAATCATTGTCTCATCAACAATCTGTCTCATAACAGATTGTGTTCTGACTGAGATCTATCACTTTTAACATATCTGCCTTTTTTATATCTGTCAACTGGCTATTCTCTTTTGCGGTTTCTCACAAAATAGAGGCTATACAGACACAAGAAAACCTCATACACACTCTGATGATACATGTCTCATCATAAAACCAAAAAAGAAAACAACAAATGTCTGTGTGCATGCTCGAGGTAGACAGCAATGCTCTCTATTTTGCTGTCTACTTGTGTGAATACAGCACATGGGAATGTACACATGCACACGCTGAATAAACAGTACACAGATGCCTTACTATAGAGGCATCTGTGTGCAGTGAAATCTGCTCAGACACAAACATCTCACACCGTTGACATCCTCTAAGCAGAATACTAATGGTTTCTCCATTCACCATGTTGGGTGTGATTCAGCAATACACTAAATTTCATTGCTTAGAAAAATACAGAAGGGCAAAATATAAAGAGATTTAAAACTAGACTGACGCTACATTTATTCACAGAGTTACAATGCACTCTGGTAGGTTTAATTAAACTAATGCAATCTAATGACGCACAAGTGGCAGATGAGATGAGAGCGTTTGAAACAGAGAAGGGCAACCGATCCAGAAAGTCATGCCAAATAAGTTACGTTTTATTAAGGCCGGCATTTCAGGGGAAAATGTGATGGGGGGGGGTAATGTTGAGAAGAGACAAAGAGAAAAAAATGAAAATATTGTAAGAGTTTTAAAATCCTCAAATAAGTCACAATGTTTTTTGTTTGATGTGTTGTGGAAAGAAGGACGACTGTGGACTGAGGCCTTAATCTACGAGAAGATCTTGTAATAAAGTTATAACATTGCTTTTTAGATTAGATCTGGGAGTAATTAAATATGTTAATGTGAAGTCATTGTCTTTGGTAGACATGCAAATGACTATGATGAACAAATGGCTTTCCACAGTATTTTTCCAACCACACTGTCCAGGAATTTAACCCAGCTACAGCAGAACATGTGCAATGTGGGGTGGTCTGCAAAATATAGTATATAGCATTATAAACATTAATGCAGGGTCAATATGGAGAAGTGGTAAAAAAAAACAAAAAAAACTACAATTTGGTGCATTTGAAATGTATAACACAAGTACTTGAATAATCTAGCAGCCATCTATGACAACACCAGACAAAACCAGATAGAGAACTGCACAATGACTGCCTTTAACGAACACCATTTCCCATAAGCCCTAGACATTCACACAAACGTCATGGCTTGACAGAAGAGGCGAGTCCATGAGCAAGTTGAGGGATCACACAGCTAGAAATCAGAAAAAAAAGGAAATTAGAAGAGAGTGTTTTGGTGAGTTTTATGCATATGGAGAAAACCAAGTTACAATCGTTCGAGATGAGCCAGGCCTGCGCAGAATCGATCACATGTGCACAAAAAACTGCGTTGGTTAGATTTCTGTCCGACTTATCCCGACTTGTTCTGATGTCATGCACACGTTGGCAATGATAACCTCACAAGATCAAGGCGGATAGTTTTTACAGCCAGGCGCTGCAGTCGCTCTCCGACTGCAAGACCCAGGGCATGATGGGAAATGCCTGGCTCTCAGCTGATTGGTTTAGACTAAATATGGGTCTGATAGTGTTTTAATTCATCAGATTTAACCAGATGTGAGTGTTTCTGTGACTTCCTGTGAAGTTAAAGACTGAGGGCTGCCGGAAACGGCTGCAAACTGTCCGACCGCAGCTTTTTGTCACCGTCTCCTGCTGTTACCGCCTGCTCTCCTCCGCTTCCCAGGCAAAGCACAGTTCATCTAAGTACCCGTGCTGCCACACTTGTAGTTTGTTTCATGGGAGCTGTAGTTTTTTTTTTTTCTGTGCTCACAAAGTAATTGTTGAGGGGCCCAGAGAGTGCTACTCACTGTGTCTAGGCTACAGCACAAAAACACATTTAACATCTGTCTGACAATGGATACTTCCCATCCACTTAGGCACAGAGACAAACAGAGAGACGGAGTGATCGCAGAATGGTTCGAGACAAACAGAGACGGTAAGTAGGGAGAGAAAAACTTTAGCTTGGCTGTCAGCCCGGCTGGCTTGCACCCACAAACACATTACAATTCAGATGAAAAAGAAAACAAAAGATGAGATGGAGTCTAACAGAGACAGGAAAAATGAAGTAAGTAATCTGGTGTCTTTGTATGTACCTGTGAGTATATGAGTCCATGGGCCTTGTGGTATGTTTTTGTCTGTTTGTATCTACACTGACCTTGAGTTTCCAGCCCCAAGTAATACCTCTCATTGTAATTCTCCCTCTCTTCCTTCTCTCCATCTACCTCCCTGTGTCAGACCCTTCAGGGAGCAACTGAAAACTTGTTAGAATAATATAAGTGTAACTTCACCTTTTCCCTGGCTCTAAAGATTGTTTCTCAGGGCTACTGTTAGTTTAGCGACGAGGTTAAGGTTAATGTTACATGTCCAGTCCTCACAGAGGTAGAACAATACAGTGGATGTGTGTGTGTGTGTGTGTGTGTGTGTGTCGCTGTGTGTGAGACAGTTTGTGATGATAGCTTGAGAGAAACAGACAACCTGCCATGCTTTATGATTGTGTTTGAGTTATCTGCAGTGCCCAAAGCACCCACACACAAACTGAAACACACAGTTGTACAAACATATTATAACATCATCATTTACACGGGACAATGTTGTGTCACACTGTGTCACATGGTAACAACTGGCTTATTTTGGGGAAGCGGGGTCGCACGCACGCACGCACGCACGCACAGCAGACATCTATAACCCTGACAACATACTTATGCCGTGTCTCCACAGTACGGCTCTGCTTGACTCGACTCACTTTTTTTGGTACCAGTACCAGAACCAAACGTTTCATTTTCCACCGCGCAGTATAGGTGGGATTCTCAGCTGATCGCCATAGCAACGCTGCATGAAACTGCCACGGCATCATCTACAATGCAACAGTCGCTGAATCCTTCCATCAGCAACCAAACAGAGGAATGTCTGCACTTCGTCAATTGTACGGCGTAATGAACGTAGTGTACGGAGTAGTTTTGCAGACTGCCGTTTTTTATTACACCTGGGTTGAAAAAAAATCGTGGTCAGTATTGACGGTAAAAAACCAGTAACAATACTAAAATTTCAGCTGTGTGCAACAAGAAAAAAAAAGGTTTTAAACCTAGTGTATAAACCTGTTTAAGAGAGCTGTATTGAACAAAATGTCTACAATCACTGGCACCCTGAAAAACAGCTTGGCTGCCTGCCTAATGTATGCTGGTTAATAATCCTGTACGTTGTTATGACACCATTGTCTAGTAATCCTCTTTAGCTGCAGATTCATGGCCACTTCTGTCACAGAGCTTTTAGGAAAATGACAAACTATGTGCGAGTTCTCACTCAGCACTGGCGCAGTACAACCTCTGGAAGTGAGATTAAAGCAAACATCAAGTCCTGGATCATCGGTCAACTCACCTTTCAGTAGTGAGAATACAGACACCAAAATATGACATTCTTTCCGTGTGGTTGTGCTTTCGTAGAGCTCAGTGCAACAGGTGGCTAACATTACACAGCATATTATCACAGTGATCACAGGTAAAATGCATATTGTATACCTCAGGGCATTTTGTGTAGCATATATATATATATATATATATATATATATATAAGCAATAAGAGTATGATGTCAAATTTACATAAGTTGAACTACCTGTGTTGTGTAGACTAGAATTAATGACTCGCAGATGTATGCCTCCACCAAGTTGCAGTTTACATCTATGTCTGTCCAGACTCATAATATATGTAGTGTAGTGTATTTTATTTTATTTTTTATTTTTTTAAACATGGATGCTGAACACACATCCTCAACCCAGCAGCACAGAAGATCTAAACAATCGCCACAGTTTCACCACAGTGTTTTTGTAGAACTTTATGAAGTCTCAGTTAAGTTTTTGGATATAAAATGTCATCACTTCATCATTTTATCCTATTAGATATTTGTGTGAAATTATGCCATAATTAGCATATGCATTCTTCAGTTATGGCCAAAAATGTGTTATGTAAGGTCACAGTGACTTTGACCTTTGACCACCAAAATCTAATCCTCATAGTTGAGTCCAATTTGTGCCAAAATTGAAGAAATCCCCTCCTGAGATATTACATTCACGAGAATGGGACGGACGACGAACGGGAATCCCAAAAACAATGCAATGCAACAACAAATCTCAAAAGCATTGTCATATGTTTAGTATGTATGAGTATATTGTATATATAATATATAATCCTGCTTTTCAAACCTTGTTATGCATGTTTCCGACCAGATAAATTAATTAATAGATGCCTAGAACCATGAGGGCAGTCTTAATGAAAACGCATCCCTGCAAAGGTTCAAACATGGACTTACTTGGTACTCTGTTGATGGCCCGCAGTGGCCTGAGCACTCGGACGGTACGGATGGCTGACAGACTGGCATTATGTCCATCCAGAGAATACTCCATCACCCTGAAGACGCAGTCAGAAAGACAGGAAGAGAGAGTCCTACTTCACTTTCTGCACTCACATACACACACACACACAAACACACATATATATCTACACCAAGCAACAACAAGAACACCAAAAATATAATAATGCTTATAATGGCAGCTACCCACATAATTACTGTACATATGACATTTAATTACATAGAATCAAAAGCTCTTTTCCCTCTGTATAGTCTATATGGCAGCACGCAAACATCATGAATGTGACAAGTAGGCAGAGAGAGACTGTTATGGTCTTAATTGTGTTAGTTTCTTGTACTCTGCCCTGTGATTGTGCCGGCTGTGTGAGGAGTGTGTGTGGTCATACTGGCTTGGCCCTCGGGGCGTGGGAGCATCTAGAGCAGAAGTTCTCAATCTTTTTTTTTTTCAGGAAGGGACCCCTTACAAGATAGAGAATATACTGGGGACCCAGCCATGTGTGTCCCTTGGAATAATTTCACATATCTTATTTTTTTACACTTCTTTCTTAGTTATGTGAAAGAAGAAATCTATTAGAAATATATTAGACATGTATTAAACATGTGTGTATTATAGAAAGTAATCTATGACCTATAATTGATTTATTATTCATTTGGTTTCTGCCATTGCCTCAACCTAGATAGTGGCCCCCAGGCTGTAGTCTGGGAGTGCAGCATGTACTCCTCCAAAACTCCATATTGTAAGTGTTGGATACTGACAGGTGCTGTCTGCGGCTGCTGAGATTGGTAAATATTGTACTGAATATGATGCCATAAAAGACGCAATTTACAATAAATAGTTCGACTGCAGCATTCTAGTGTGGCGGGGCCTGATGTGTTATATGTTGCATAAATCCCACTTATTCCCCTTGGCTGGGGGGGGGGGGGACAGAGACAAAGAAAACACACCGCTCCTTTGTAAAGGACACTTCTATTTTGATAATGACATGACAACATTGTGAGAACAAACAAACACACACAGCAGAGTTCATTTGCAAAAACAGATAAAAGCCATTATTAAAATGCACCAGTTTGATTGATATTCCCTTGAGTGCACAATACAAAAAAACTGATTTATCAAAACTATTTTGAGATATCAAACAACCAAACTCCAGTTTGATTGATATTCCCTGGATTGGACATAAAAAAAAAACATGTAAAAACAGAGATTTTTGCAAATGAGCTCTTCAAATACATAAACACAAAAAAACCATGCACCTGTATCATGCATATTTGTCATGTGTGAGCTGTGGGAAGCCATATTTATTCCTAAGGCATAAAGCTATGCATGTGTGTACACGCTTCATTGTGTGAGATCACATTCGTCTGATTGTTTACTTCGTGTTCAGCAAAATGTTATTTTATTCTAAGCAGACTGCAATTGTCTAGCTGCAGATGAGAGAGAAAATTGAGCAATTTGTGGGCACGAGCTAAAAGCATTGCGGGATACTAACCCTGCCATGACGATGACGAAGTCAAGCTGGTTCCACTTGTCACCGAGGTAACAATTGGGGCCAAAAATTCCCAGAGCCACCATCTTGATGACCATTTCCACAGCAAAGAAAGCAAAGATACAGTCGTCCAATACCTGAAGAAACAAACACACACATGGAATTACAACAATAACAACAAGAGGACACTGAAATTCTTGTCAACAGAAAAAAAAAAAGGTCAGGTTGTTAAGGACCATCACCGATGTGCAGTCGCATTTTGAAAGACGCTGTGGAAGAAGTGCCAGTGGAGGTTGCCTGAAAATAAATTCTTGTCTCCATTAGTTAGTTTCATCCCAGCAGGGAATAGCTCTGGCTTAGCATGGTTATGGCTGTGTCTCAATTAATTAGACATCTACAGCACCACAGCAAAAAGTCTGTATTTGAATATAATGAGCACGTCTCAGTGCGCCAAGAATCAACATTTCTCAACAGTGAGAGCATGTTGAAACAAATGAGACACATGAGACAAGGAAAAGAATGAAAGAAGTTTTCATTAACATTTGTTTAGAGATTTGACTCATTATTGTTATTGCTCTCCCTGTCACTTCATAGCAACTTAAGGCAGAATGTGAAAGCAATCCCTGGTGTGGGTCTCGTATCTCCACAGCTCTGTGTCTGTGCTGGGGGAAAGTCAATGTGCTTTCACTACTGGATAGTGAAAAAAAACTCCCTGGCCTGTTTGTCTTTGCTTAAACCAATCACAAACACTGTGGGCGGCGCCACGCCCCGACGGTGCCTCTGCAAAATAGTGTCGGGAGGGAACCCGTTTTGGTGTAACGCCTACACAAAAATGTTGTGAACATTATTCTTTGTAGATCTTTACAATCATTCACCGATCCAAATCTTCAAGATTTGTCATTTTCAGCATGTACAGTATATGTTGAAAACCTGGAGGCTGTTGCCGTTGTTGACTTGCTGTCTCTGGGCAAGGAATTTATTAAATTCATAAAATAGCTTAGAATAGCTCTTCATAGGGAGAGGGCCATCGTTCTACAGTAGCCCAGAACGGACAAACCAAACACTGGCTCCAGAGAGGGTCTTTCACATTGTTATGTCACCTGAAGGTTAGATTTTGGAACAGGAGGGGCGAGGGGAGGGGTTTTCAGTTGGTTGCAATTTGCAACCTCACAGCTAAATGCCACCTAATCCAACACACTGGTCCTTTAAATAACTGAGTGATTTTATTTGTGGATATAGAAGACAATCAATCCAATGGATAACATGTAAAATGTAAACACTTATTTCCAACATGGTCCCTGATGTAATAAAAAACAGGACAGACAATCACTCATAATGTGCAGAGAATCCCTAACACAACATGCAACAAAAAACCAGGGTGATACTTGGGTTTTATTTAATTTAATTTACTTTTTTTCAGTTTTGTCTTGATATTTTATTTTTTATATTTTTGTTCTGCATTCTGCAATTTGTATATTTTGTGATTTTCTTTTTTTTTTGTATGTATGTTCTTTGTATTATCGTTAGAAAGTGAGTTTTGTTTTTGGTTGTAAATTTGTATACTAAAATAAAAATTGAATTAAAAAAAAAGCAATAAAAAAAACAAGGACATCCTTAAAAATGAAATGACAGAAATTAACTTTAAAAGTTAGTAGCTTCTTTTTCTTCACAATATGTCCTAAAAGCATTCACAGAACAGAAGCAATAAAGCACGATACGTTGCACTGACCTGCAGGATGCGGCACCACTCAGACTGGCAGGTGACGTCCTCACAGGGCTGGAACATCCCGAGAGTCACACAGTTGAGCAGGATCACCAGCATGGATACGTGTTCGAACCACGTACAGGAGGAGGTTAAGGCCAAAACACATCGGATGTAACTTGTTGTATACATAGAGTAGCACTGTTTATACCAGGGGACATGCAGTGAACTTCACAGGAAAGCAGCAGCAGAAGCAATCAGATGCAGTTGAAAGTGCAAACAAAATGTTCTCTGCTTTTAAATGTTAATGTTGCATCATCAAGTCTGGGGACAGCTTTTTCTGCAACACTGTGTCCAATGTTGACCCCAGGTGCATCGATGATAGGCATGATCAGGTGCAAACCACGCAGGCACGCACACACGCACGCACGCACGCACACACACACACGGTCCAAACAGGCCTGTTGACACAAGCAGTGATGCTGAGAGCGCTAGTCCATAAAAAATAACGAGATATATATGAGCTATATAAGCATAAATATGAAGTGCTAAAATCCCATAAAAAAACATAAGCAGCATAAAAGCATGTGAGTAAACAAACCCACCAACACACTGGAGCCGGATGCCAATAGGAAGTTTCGTGTGAGTCTAATGCACATAATGGGTCTAATAATGACCCAGTGGGACTGGCTGTTAATCTGTTTACTGGCTTTTTCACAATTTCACAAATAAACATTTAAATGGGCCCATGTCTACTGTACATCCTGTTGCATCATTTGCTAATATTGATCAATGACAGGAAGTAAATCCCTGAGAAAAAAACATGTATTTTCTCTCTATAATCCTACACATTTGTGGCAATTCATTTCAAGATATGAGAAGAGAAGAAGTATGACAGTAAGTATTCATGCAAATCATTGGAGCGTCTCAAGATTGGCTTTGTGAAAACAACCAGAGTCCTACAAGGACAAAGCACAATTTCAAGGGTATAAATAAAAATGTCAGATGTCACCTCCTGACCTGACTGAAATAGTACTCATGAGTAATCTTTTGTTGATTTCCTTTTGCTTGCGTTATCCTTTCTTTATCCTTTTGACTACCAGTGAGATTATCTATTTAGGACAAGTTACAGGGGGCACAGTCAATAGTGGATTTTTCTTTCCTGTCTTTCAGTTTCTTTTCTGTTGACATCATAAGAGCTTCAAATATAATCCACCTATAAGGAATGGAGTCTTAAAAGTATGGCCACATCTGATGGAGAGAGTTTAATCTGTCTGGGTTTCTTTAGGAATTCCTTTGATATTCTTAGAGTGCAGCAACATGAATGGCGGCTAAAACTGCACCGTCATTTTTATCGACTAAATGCAAAAACTTTAGTCAGCTCCAAAATGCAAACTTTCATCTAAAGGCTCCTTTGACGTTACATTAGATGTCCGTACTCTGTGTTCATTTAGTTTGTATTTCTGCATGTTGCCTGAAAGCTTATGGATATCCAAGTATTTAATGGATTCACAGACCACCGCCGTCGACAACGCTGTCTCCGCTTTTCCCTCTTTTTTTAAGAGATACATTGTTACGACCTCCTCTACCGTCCTGTTTGTTGTTGTCAGAAACTTTTTGACTCTCTTTTGCCCTCTGGTGGAGGTAATGTTTAACATCTATTGCCAACGTAAAGGACGCATGTTAGTATGCGGGCAGTGACGGTGACATTGTTTGAAATGAAGGGATCTATTTTTGTACGTAAAGGAAGCATAAATAAGCCTTGGTACAGGTGCTCTGTTTGTACTCATTATGAGAAGAAACATGGCAGAACAAGATGGATTAGTGTCGTCACATGCTTGCTGTCAACAAACTCATAAATCCATCGTAGCAACACTGACAGCATGTTGTATCATGATGGAGCACCACAAATCAAACCAGGGTATAAAAACACAAGCTAACCAATAAAACATATATGGGCAGTATATCACAGTGCATCTCCAGCTACAGGATGTCCCTTTATCATAATGAGAACAAATAATAAACACTAAGTAATCAAAGAGAACTGGAGGAGAGAGCATGACAAGGAGAACAAGAGCAGGAAATAGCTTTAAATCATGTCTCCGCAACTAGAGAAAAAAGACACTGATGCTGCTGTTTTTCTACTTAAGTTTGGCTTTTGTCCCAAACACACACACGCACACGCACACGCACACACACACGCGCGCGCGTGCGCTGTGTGCACGAGTTGCGGTATTGAAGTATTCCCAGGGTGAAGTACTGTTCTAATTAGAAAGCGAGTTAAAGCAGAAAACAAATGGTGACCAATGTCTTCTATTACTCACACCTATACAGTGCACACAAATAGACTCACAAAACACACACAAATGGAGGCATACTGTATATACATTGTAGGCAAATTAAGTTTTTGTCGCAGACACACAAGGCCAATCGGGACTCACTGCTGTGATCAGGGGCCAAGACAGAAGTTTGTATCAGCGAAAAAAGTCGGACCTAAAACTTTTCTTTTCTCCAGTGGCTGTTAGGGTAAAAGGTAATTGTGGTCTCCTATAGCCATAGCTTTTAATTTATCCTACAGCTTAGATGTCACAATGTGATGATAGTGCAGAGCACAGAATCTTAATATTTAAATTTTTAGACTAAATATTGTCTATACCAAGAAAACCATGAGACTTTGCTTCTGGGGACAATTTAGCTCCCTTATGATCAGTAATGGACATAGTAGAGTCTATTAGGCTGTCATATTCAATGTCATGCAACATACACATTGGAAATGCAATTTCAATTGCATGTTGTATAAAAAAACTCCTCATTTAAGTTTACAACTTGTCATTTAACATGTAACAAACGAATAACAAACGTTACTGACATAGTATACATATAAAGTAAAGTAAGTAAGTTTGTCAGTAAGTGTAGTGTTAGTTCTGCAATATAGTTGCAACACAATTTACAACAGCACAAGATGTGAATACAAATCAATTAAAAAAGCAATTGGGCAAGACTAAATACAATGAATTTAAAATGCTGTATAAGGGAAGGAATTATTGCACACACAGTAATGAGAACTTGTGCAATTCTAAGGGCGGCATAGACTCTCATCTGAATACATACAAAGGACTCTATGGGTTTAACAGCAGATGGATATGGATGGAGTGGGTTAGAGGGTATTCATCATATTAACTGAAGAGACAACATCAATTGTTGATATCCTTGTTAATTTTAAGATAATATCATACAACATCCGTTTAAATATCTCAATCAGCCTGCAGTGGCAATCCACAAGCAATTTCCTGAATATGCATTTTACATTTTAGAACAAAGCATGTAACAACAGCCTATTCTCTTTGCTCTGCTCCCTCCAACACAGCATGTCTGTGCATTTGCATGGCTAACAGAGGATTTCCTGAGCGCTGGCTGCCACCACACCTACGTCAGACTGCTTAATTAACCAAACCTGACAAGTGTGCAATGCACTCTGCCAAAATGCCACGTCGTTATTATCCCTGCTGACAAAGGCTTCCCTCTGTTCACTGTGACGGAAGTTAAAGATATGGAGCTCCTGAAATATGAGATGTGTAGATCAATTAAAGCTTAAAAGGGGAATATTTTTCAACCGGAACCCTATTTTCCCATGTATTTGTGTCTAAGTGACTAATGGGAACAACAGTTTTTTTAAATTGGTCCAGTATTGAGCGAGAGCGATGCAGAAACGGGCTGCAATGTAATCGCATGGGGCAATTATGAACCGTCAATGCACGTCCATTAAAAGTGCTTGTTTTAGCCACTGACGGGCTCAGATTTTTATTATGTCTGACAAGATTGTGGAAAGACGGAGGAGTCTCGTGACTTTGAAACATGAGTGAGAGATGGAGAGATGAGAGCCGGGGGAGAGAGTGTTGTGTAGGGGTAGCCTACAGAAAGCGTATAGCTTAGTGTTATCTATAAAGGATTTTCAATGTCACGGTGATGATTTCGACAATGTGGATGAGGTCTTTGAATTCGATGGCCGCCCGTATTGATTTGAGCCAGAGTATACGGATGAATAGCTCCTACAAAATGAAGAGCGGACGAGGAGAGAGAGAGAGAGAGAGAGAGAGAGCAGGACGGTGAAACAGCTGCTGCAAGGCTACGACGCTCTGGAGACTGGTGGTGTTCCTGTGGGTGCTGTGACCCTATTATATGCCCACAGAGGAAGAATGCCTATGTTGCAAGGAGCGGGACTTATTGCTGCCCATTTCAGATTTCAGAACGAGACTTCTCCTTCAGCGAGACTTGGCTCGGCACAATGACAAACAGACCGGATCAAGACACATGTAAAGAAAAACGCTTTATTCCTCCGTCCTTTCCATAATGTTGTCAGACACGATACATTGACGCTGCACAATTTCCCTTGCAGCCCGTTTGCAGGACTCTCCCTCAATGTTGGACCGATTTTTTAAAAGTTGTTCCCATTAGTCACTTAGGCAATAGAAATACCTTAGTTCCCTTTTAACTGTATTGTGCTGTTAGCTGTATGGGGCTGTAATGCATGAAACTCTAATAATCTCACACTCTCACTACTTATATATTGCATGTTTCTCACAATTCCATGTGCTAATATTGTGAAGCTGAGGGAAGCAGGGTCTGCTATATTTATGGGAAATATGGTCTCTGCCAATAATGCGCCAAGCTCCCACTGCTATGGTATGCAGCAGCTGGATATTCAAGTTAACAGAAGCAGTGCTACTGTGGGAGGCAGAGAGAATGCCGCTTATCCTCTGGAGACACATTTAAAAAGAATGAGAGGGAGACATAAACAAGGGGCATCTGAGTAGTTAACATTTAGAGGGTACAGTATGTAAAACAGGGGACGGGACAGGCAGATATGAGTGGTATGTAGAAGGGGCAATCCAGTTCAGACGCCATGTTCACACAGAGTGTTACATTTTATTCAGTAATTCTGCGAAAGCAACAACAGCTCTGAGGCATTAGGGCTGTTGCTTGTGTTGTATGTACCAGGTCTACAAATGAGTTAGATGTGTGTTTAGCCATTATAGCGGTGTAAAACCGTGTGTTGTAGTGCCCTCGGGGGAGTGGCAATAACATAATGTCGATAATATTGTTACAATTGTGTTGCTGTGAGTATTAATACAAAGAGATAACCACATCTTCAATCACATGGAGAATGCCTTTGGCCAGTCTGTCACTACGTACATACGTGTGTACACACACACACACGCACACACACACACACTAAGTCAAGCGACGTAAGGTCGGTCGATCCTTCCTCCAGAGATGAAAGATTCAGTAATCTGCGGCAGAATTAAAATGAAGAGATTTGAATATTCAGAGAATCTGTCTCTCTCTCTCGTGTTGCTCGGTGCCCCCATGTGCTCTGCTTTCTCTAATTCCTCTTTAATCTCCACAGTCAACACCTCCTGAGCCCCCTTCTGTCTTCAGCTCTCCCACACACACACATGCACACCCACACACACCCACACACACACACAGATGAATGCATAGAAACACACAAGCATTAATGTGTAAGTCCTCAAAGTCAAACCAGGCTGTCGCTGCAAAGCGAGCTCAGCATATGCGCTGATTTTCAGTAAGCAGAAAACTGATCCTGATGTTTTTCAAATTGTGTTTGGCTTCTGCCTCACACACGCACGCACGCACGCACACACGCACACACACACACACACACACATTTGGAAGTATGTTGCTATAAGCTACTTCAAATATAGTGTACATTGGTTGGATTTCCTCCTCTGGCTGTGACATATCCAGGCTTGGCACACACAATGCTCCTGGTCTCACTTGTTAAGGTCGATTTATGCCTCAGCACTCTGGGCAAATCAAATGAGGTCTGTGTCGTGTCACAGTGCACATGAGGGATTGTGGGTATTCATAAAGTTGAGCACTGGGCAATAGTTTAATGTTACAATTTATCACCTGACCATATAACAGGGCCCCATATGCACTAAAAATCACTATTGACCCAGTTTGGGTCAATATACAGTAGCTTAGACGTTTTTGTTTTGACTCAGTGGTAGTGCTATTATTTTGTATTACTCACTCAAATATGGTTACTTCGACCCAGTGTAAAACAAATAAATGGTTTGGTAGCTGTGTAGATGTGCATATGACACATGGACAAATGTGTAACAAATGGACATGTTAGCTAGAGTAGATTGTAACAGTTCACAATCATACCATGTTTAAGTTTGGGTAAATAACCCAACAGTAATCTAAAAAATAACACTAATACAGAGTCAAAGCAGCCCATCATCTGCATTGCATTGCCCAATTGCTTTGGTGCTATATTGACATAATTTGGGTCAGTTTTGATCCAGTTATTTTTAGTGTACTAACATTTTCAGCAGTCCAAATTTAGAAACACCATTTAAATTGGCATTATAAATAATGCTTTATAAACAAAGAGGCATTTTAGAGAAATAAACCTGTTCACCGTCTTCTTTGAAACTAAGATATTCATGGCACAGAGTAACTTGTTATACTTCCTTATTTATTCACCTAATGGAATTTATCTTGAATTGAGATGCAGATGCAGGAAGTTCAGGCTAATTTATTTGCCACAGATTTTAGTGGATGGCAATTAATTTACCGTTCATTCTCGCAAAAAAAAAAAAAAAAGCTTCTTTTATCGAGACGAGCGTGCCAACACTACTTTTTATTGACTTGGTTTATGGTTCTATCAATATCTTAGCTCCTTCAGTATAGCCATAGTGTTCTATCTGTGGGCACAAAATCTGTCTACTGGAGCGATTTGGTGTCTTGCTTAATGGCAAGCGTAACTTACTTCACACTGCATGCATTCATATGGAAAGAGAGGTCAGACTGAAAAAAGGTAGACACACAGACACACATGCACACAGCGATTAAAGCTGTTAGAGACTACGGAGAAACAGTGTAGATGATGGAAAGCTTGCAGAAAAAGACGGATATATGGAGCAGTAATTACATCCATGTATGGCTATATAATGAGCACTGGATGACTCAGTGTTCATCTTTAGCATCTGCTGTGCAAATATGGAACAATACAAGCCTTCCAAGGTAAACAAGACTTCACAATGCAATATTAAGCATTTGTAAGAGCCTGTTAAGTTCGTACCACACTCTGTCATAGCAAAGTCTCACACCTACAGCAACTGTGATAACACTTACACACATTCACAGAGTGAACACACACACACGCACACACACGCGCACACACACACACACAAATGCATAGTGCTTGTATAGTGCTTGTTATCTATCTATCTATCTATCTATCTATCTATCTATCTATCTATCTATCTATCTATCTATCCATCCGTCCGTCCATCCACAAATACACTCAGGGTAAAGCATGGTTGGCAGGTTGTGTTTCCAACTGGACATAAAAAGCACAGTAGCACCGCACCTTTACATGGCCAAAAGAGGTTCTGCACCGCTGTGCGCACACACACACATATTCAGACACAAGCGCCTGCCGATGCAAGACAACAACAATTCCCCTACACAACCTCTTAGGCATACATGGGTGCACACA